>CM032365.1:3337520-3357123 GCA_019023105.1 Diglossa brunneiventris | reverse complement strand
CAAGTTCCTAACAGATCTATCTGAGTGGATTATTCAGTAATTTTTACTGTTCTGCACAACATAACAACAAAATTTATTTATTTATTTATTTATTTATTTATTTATTTATTTATTTATTTATATATATATATAAAACATAAAAAATATAAAAAGCATCCACATCTCCCACAGTAAATCCCAAATATAAACACAATGCCAAGCCCACCCTAATTAAAGCAAATCAGGTATTAAATCACTTTTTTTCTCATGCTAAGTGCCAGTGGATTTGGGAGTTTTGCTGGTGGGTAATAAAATGAATTTTAGTCCGCAGGGCTTATTTTTGGTCATTTCAGTGCAGCAACATCTGGCTGAGGCAGGCTTAGCTGGGATGTGCTTGTTGCACAGGAGAGCCCTGCCACACATTGCACATGAGTGCTGGGAGTTTTCCCTCAATAACCAGTCCTGAAGCCAGCAGAAATCTTAGGGAATGGCACCATTGTTGTGAAAACAACAGGAGGAAGATGCCTGAGCATACAGCATTACAAAAAGGAGGTGTGCTGCATGAATATAATACCATTTTTGATATATAAATAGAATTGATTATTTTATTAGCATTATTATTTAATAGAATTTTCTACTTTTTAATAGAATTCTATTATTCAATAGAATTTTATTTTGGATATAAATAGAATTTTGTGAAGTCTATGGAAACAAAGCCCTGAATATTGGAATGATAATGAGAGGTGTCAGAGGACAATATTTTGAAAAAAATGTGTCTAGAAATACTTGGAATTTCATGTAAAAAGTGTGTGTGTGGTTTGTTTTGGGTTTTTTTTTTCCACATTACCAGTGGCACATTTCAGAACCCCTCAGCAGGTGATGTGTGACCATCCATGATTTCCAGGAGGCACTTTGGAGCAAAAGTGCAAGGTCACTAGAGATGATGATTGGATTAGCAGAGAAGATAATGGGTTTGTGAGAAACCAGGATTTCAATTATTTTAAATATTCAATATTTATTAATTTTATATTAATTTTTATTAATTTTATATTAACTATAACTATTAACTATTTTATAATTTTAACTATTTAAACAATTTTCCTCTAAATTCCTTTCAGTGAGAGAACAGCAAATCCTGGAATCCCAGGGAATGCTGAAATCTGGATGTGGATAATGAATTTGTGAGAAATATAACCTGGATTTAATGATTTTTAATGTGCACCTAAGTTCCTTACAGTGAAGGAGAAAGGAACAGCATATCATGAAATCCCAGGGAGTACCAAAATCCAAATGTGGATTTGTAAGAAATCAGACCAGGATTTAAATGATTTATCTAACCAGGATTTAAATGATTTTAATGTGCACCTAAATTCCTGACAGTGAAGGAGAAGGAACAGCAGATCATGGAGATGCCAGGGAGACACCACAAATCTGAATGTGGATAATGGATTTGTGAGAAGATTAACCAGGATTTAAATGACTTTAACGTGCACCTAAATTCCTTTGGTGAAGGGAACAGCAGATCATGGGAATCTCAGAGAGCACCAAAATCCAAATGTGGATTTGTGAGAAATCCAACCAGGATTTAAATGATTTATCTAACCAGGATTTAAATTATTTTAACATGCACCTAAATTCCTTACAGTGAAGGAAACAGCAAATCATGGAATCCCAGGGAGCACATGGATAATGGATTTGTGAGAAGTCTAACCAGGATTTAAATTATTTATCTAACCAGGATTTAAATGATTTATCTAACCAGGCTTTAAATTTCTTTTAATGTGCACCTAAATTCCTAAGGTGAAGGGAACAAAAAATCATGGTACCAGGGAGCCCAAAATCCAAACGTGACAACAGAACTAGGGCTGCTTTTGGAAAACTGCTGTTTTCCAGCTTTCTACAATAAAAAAAATATATAAAATAATAATAGAATAAATAAAAATGACAATGTGCCAAGCCCCAGGCCATGAGCCCCTGGAGGGGGCTGTAATTGGTGCCTTCTGTGCCCCCCAAGCCGAGCAGCTCAAGGGACCCAAAGTGACACCATGGACTTGGGGACACAAATCCACAGCCAGACCCCGGCAGAATGCCTGGAAAGGCATTCCAGATGGGAATTTAAATGCTACATTTCCTCTCATGTTGTGGAGCAGGTTACTTCATCCCTCATTTGTTTGCCATCTGTCATTACTTCAGGAAAAATGTGTGTGTAACTCATCACCCCACACATCCAGACAAGATCCCACCTCCAGTCACTAGGAGATGCAATTTCAGAATAATTACTAATTATAATGATGCAATTAGGGGAAAATTTGGGGGTTGCAGTTTTTATTTCAGTAAGTAAAATCTGGAATAACCCTCCAGCTCTGATTTTTTTTGTTGCTTGTTTTATTTGGGTTTTTCTGTTTCTTCACACACAACTGAGTGGGTACATCTGTGATAGGAGCAGCTCATAACCAACAGGCACAAAAATGGACTGAGAATATAAAATATCCCTCAGTTGGCAAAAAGTGTTCTCAACTGCATTTGGGGTTTAATTTCCCTACAATTTGGGAGTGAAATTATGTAGGTAAACCCTCAGCATATGGGGATAAAGGAGCTCTTCATCTGCCAAAGAATAATGGGCTGCTCTTTGCTCACCTGAATTTCACTGAGAAGGGAAAATATGGTGACTTTTCTGATAGGAAAAAGAATGGCAAAAGCCCAAAACCCAATAAAAAGTAAATGCAATGAACCATAATGTAACTTCTGGGTTTAGCTGGTCCTCTACCAACGAAAATGAAACCCAGAAAACCTCACAAGTTATTACCTATTTTGAAAATTTAGTTAAAACACATGAGCATTCTTTTAATCTCCCTGTTTTTTTTTATGGGATAGCCATAGTAGTGTGTCAGACACTGAGGCCAGAACATCTTTTCACATCTTTCATTCCACCAATCAAATGTGGGATTCCTGCTGGACTGAATTATGCTCTGGTCAGAAAATTCTATCAAATTTACAGGACCAGAGGGACTGTGATGCCAATCTCCTGGGGACTTTTATATTTCATTGAGTTGATTCTCACTGGGTTTACAAAAAGAAAATTCTCAACTAGTCCATGGTCTGTTGAAGTCACCAGGTAACCCCTGTGCTGCCTGGCACACAGGAAAATGCTTTGGGGGTTTTTTAACCACTTGAGTGTGTTCAAAGAGAGAAAATCTCTCTCTTTGAGAGTTACCAGGAGTGATATTTGATAGCAGTCCCTGTGTTGGGCAATGGGGAGGCGCCACCCCAAACCCTGGGGTCAGTTTGGGGCCCCTCACAAGAGGGACCTGGAGGGGCTGGAGGGGTCCAGGGAAAGAAATGGAGCTGGGAATGGAGCACCAGGAGGGGCTGAGGGAGCTGGGAAGGGGCTGAGCCTGGAGAAAAGGAGGCTCAGGGGGGACCTTGTGGCTCTGCACAGCTCCTGACAGGAGGGGACAGCCTGGGTGGGTCAGGCTCTGCATACCCAGGTGAGAATGATTTTTATTTTTTTAAATGGGTCCTAAATAGAACAAATCCCTACATGGATATATCATATACATGACTAAGATGCTGAATTATCCTCATATCCAACTAGAGGATTACAATTCTAGGGAAAGAGAGGACCTCCAGCTGCTGCATACACACTCCATGCAAACTGGAGAACATGAATTTTGTTTTCAAATAAAATAGTGTGTCACTCTAGGATCTAAAACATTTATATAGACTATAAACACATCCATAAATTAATATATTAGAAGAATGTGAATACAATATTATATATTTGATTTTTTAATAAGGTGTAAAACACATCCATTTAAAATTTTCCCTTTTGCTCTGTTTTAAGTCTTCTGATTTTCTGAACTGTTTTAAAATATATATTGTATTTGGATCCTAAGGAGAAAAAGTTGACAATATATTCTGGACTTGCAAGAGCAAAACAGGGATTACAGATCTACAGGAACAAGGCATGGAATAAGAAAATAAAGCCTCAAGTGGCCCCAGGAGAGACTTAAATTGGATATTTGGAAAAATTCCTTCACTGAAAAGGTTGTCATGCATTGGCAGAGGCTGCCCAGGGCAGTCTTTGAGTCACCATCCCTGGAGGGGTTTAAGAGACGTGCAGATGTGGCACTTGGGGACAGGGTTTGGTGGACTTGGCAGGGCTGGGTTAATATTTGGACATGAGCATCTTAAAGAGTCTTTTCCACCCTAAATGATTCTGTGATTCTGATTGGGAGAGCACAGTGCAAGTGACAAAACTGATTGTGATTCTGATTGGGAGAGCACAGTGCAAGTGACAAAACAGAATTCAGGACTATTCACAAAATGCAGCTGTAGGGGGAGAAAAGAGAAAAAAGGAGAAAGAGAAAGAAGCAGTGAGATCCCATCAGCTGCACTTGTGGGGGAACATTTGTGGTGGTTTATGATTTGAAGGGCTGTGGATCTTCAGTGCTCCTGGCTGGGTGCAAGGGCTGTGTGCTCAGAGCTCATTTTCCCTTTGCTCCTGTCTGCCCTGCCTTGCTCTGCCTGCCTCTGGGGCAATTCCACTGCCCAGCCTCTGAATTTCTGCCCTGTAGTTAGGCGGGGGGGAGGAATTTGTTTCTGTTATTGAACTAAATTTTCAAAATAGGTAATAACTTGTGAGCTTTTCTGTGTTTCGTTTTTGTTGGTAGAGGACTAGCTAAACCCAGAAGTTACATTATGTTTAATTGTATTTCTTTTCTATTCGGTTTTGGGCTTTTGCCATTCTTTTTCTCATCAGAAAAGTCATTGCATTTTCTCTCCTGGGTTGGAAAGCCCATGTGGATTGCCCAGTCCCACAAGCAGCTCCTGCTGTTCTCACTGAGGGCAGCCAGGTGAGGGGGTTATCACTAAAATCTGATTTTATGCTCCCTGCAAGGGATGGACAGCACTCTCTGCCAGTGCCAAGGCAACAAAAAATTGGTGCTTCCAGGGGAATTGATGGGCAAGAGTCCAGTCCCCAATCCTTGTCTGCCTCATGCCATTTCAGCAGAGACACAGCACAACCCCACAAATCAAAATTTCACATCTTCTCACTTGACACAACTGCTTTGCTCTCAATTTAAAGACATAACAAGGAAGAATTAATATTAGATTTGCAGGAGCATTTCCTTACTCCCATAAGGAAATGCTAATTCTGCCATTCCTGTCAAACCAGAAATTTAATGTCACCTGATGTTCTTGGGAAATGAGAAATGGATTTAAGGATCAGAATGTGAGCCCCAACAGGGGTGTAGACTTTGCCATGTCTCCTGCACTTCTCAGTTTTCCAATCTGGGTAGTGCAGGGTGACAAAATTTAGCTGGATCAAGCTTAAGGAAGGGGATACAGCCAATCCAAATGAGGCAAAGTAGAAATCCCTTCCTTGAGGCTTTCTTTCCAGCCACACAGATTACAGTAATTTATAAATTAAGTTCTTGAATAGACAGAAAAAAGTTGATAACAGTCAATCCATCCTGCAAATGGCAGAACACAGGAGAGGAGCAGAGAACCAGGTGGAACACGAAGTGTCTGTGGTTTTCTGCAATCCATCCTGCAAATGGCAGAACACAGGAGAGGAGCAGAGAACCAGGTGGAACACGAAGTGTCTGTGGTTTTCTGGGTCCCAGCCACTGCTCAGAGGGATGCAGAGCCAGGGTGTTGTGTTATTGTGCAAATAAAAAGGCAAAGAGGGGGGTCTGGCTTGTAATGGAAACTGTGCTCAGGGGCCAGGCACTGCTGGGACTCCAGATGTCAGGAGTTTGCTCAGCATACCACAAACCAACATGAAATGTGAAAAATGCAGCTGGAACAAAAGGTTAGGCTGCCTCTCTCCATGCTTCAGCTCCCAGGATGGGAAGAACAACAAAGTCCCCTGGCAGCTGGGGCTGCTCAGAGCCTGCCCTCCCCACGGCCAGGCCCTCAGCTCACTGCACAAGCAGCACCCTGCCATGAAGCAAATAGGGTTTGTCCCATCCCAGCAGTGCACAAACAGCCTCCTGCCAGGGCAAAAGCATCCTCTGATTTCCCTGCAGCCTGCTCTGTTCCCAGCCCAGCACCCCTGTGCCCCAGCCCAAGGAGGAGAGCTGAGGGAGGCATTGCTGAGCTCAACAAACAGCCCTGAGAGCTCTGCTTTTCTTAAAGCTGCTCCAATTTTCCTTCAGCTTCGTGTTCTCCACCCAAGGGTCAGACTGGCTTTTATGGGGAACGTTACTGATGGCTCCAAGGGTGACCAAAGGTGGCACCTTGGGAGAAAACCTTGGGAGAAAAGAGCCTGAGAGGCCTCACCTGGAGTGCTGTGTGCGGCTCTGGCCCCTCAGTTTGGGAAGGACTTTGGGACACTGAGCACATCCAGAGGAGGCAATGAGGCTGGAGAAGGGCTGGGAACACAAACCCTGTGAGGGACCCCTGAGGGAGCTGGGGGTGCTCAGCCTGGAGAAAAGGAGGCTCAGAGGTGACCTTATCACCCTACAACTCCCTGAAAGGTGCCTGTGCTCAGCTGGGGCTGGGCTCCTTCTCCAGCAACACTGACACAACCAGAGCACACAGCCTCAAGCTGCACCAAGGGAAATACAGGTTGGATATCAGAAAAAAGTTTTTCACTGAAAGAGTGATACAGTTCTGGAATGTTCTGCCCAGGGAGGTGGTGGAGTCCCCATCCCTGGGTGTGTTTAACAAAGCCTGGATGTGGCACTGGGTGCCAGGGTTTGGTTGAGGTGTTGGGGATGGGTTGGACTTAATGATCTTGAAGGTTTCTTCCAACCCAGTGATTCTGTGAATTCTGTGAATTCTGAGTGTCCACTTCTCCTCCATCTTCATGTCCTCCACCCAAGGGCCAGGCTGGCTCTTATGGGCAATGTTATGGATGGGTTCTTCTGACCAAATTCTGACCAGCCTGCAGGACCTGAGTGTCCACCTTGCTGTCCTGGTGCTCACCTGGGGCTGCTCTGATCCTCCTGGATCATCCCTTCCAGGAGAATGAGCCTTATCCCATCTCCTGCTGTTGGACTCAGCTCTTCTCACAAAGACTGCTCCCTAAAGCCTGGCCCATCAGCACAGACCTAATTATTGGTAAAGATGCCTAATTATTTACCTAATTATTGGTAAAAATTAGGGATTGTCCCACTGAGAAATCAGGTATTGAGGTGAAAAGAGCAGGACTTGGATTCTCTGCTCTGAAGGACAGTGAGATTTCAACATTTCAGCTCTGCTTCTAAATGGAACAAAACCTTCTTATTTTTAAAATCCTATCCTGAATCTGGCTCTTTAAAAAGCCTCTTGTCTTCTAATTCCAACAAAAAACAATTAAAATTCAAAGGAGCACACTGAAAACTGTGAAATAAAAAATCGAGGCAGGTTAAGGAAGGAGGAAAGGGCAATAATTTTTATTGTACCAGCTGTTATTACTGGTAAACAACAGGGTTTGGGGCATGCAGCTCCTGCTTCAGGCCTGAAACAGAAACAATCTTTGACTCCTTTCCAGATGCATCATCTGGCCTAATAAAAGATATTAGGTCTCCCAGCATGCCTTACCTCATTCATGTGGTTAGTCCTCTTCTGCTACAATAAATAATAAGAATAGGATATTTCTCTGAGAAAATGACATTTCAGCATATTAGAACCCCTTTCATCTAAACATCTCTGAAGAAAAGATACCTGGTTTTGTCAAACTCTGTTTTTCAGCAGGCACTGACTTTCATATTCTAAATAACGATTCAATTTAGGAGAAATTATCAGTGTTCCAAAATAATACATAAGCATTGGCAAAACCCGGTGATAACAACTTTTATTTGGCAGCAACCAAAACTGGTTGGAAGAGGGTCAGAAAGAAGAATAAAGACAGATCCAGGAGAGGCATCACATAAAGCCTAAGGTCTTATAAGAGGCAGGGCTGAGAAAAATGGTGTAGGAAGAGTCAGCTGGAATTTTTGCATCTCCAGGTGAATTTGGAGTCCCATATCTATGAGCTCAATCCAGCCCCCAGCTGTGATCAGAGAATGTTCAGCGAATTTGTGACTGAACATTAATAAAGCCCCAAACTTAGGGCACTTCCCAGTTTCTGCTGGGTTGCTCTCCATATTTTAAAATATCTATGTTTATTTTTCCTGGCTTTCCTGGGATCCCAGCCAGGGCAGGGATCTCTGCTGAGATCTGGTTGCTCTTCCTGACCATGTTTTATTCTCAATCTCAGACATCAAAGCCTTGCACACTCTTTCCATCAGAGATCCAGTTCTGTTAAATTTTAACACTGCCTAGACCAGAATTCCAAAAAGTCATCAGGGACAAAATCAACTCTCCTTCTGTCACCTCCTCCTGCTCATCCCATCAGCATCAAATAATTTTAATATTACCCTCAGGTAGGCAGCAAGTTATTCATTATCTGTGACAGCCTAAGGAAATTGAAGATTATTGGGTTTATTCCTCTAAAATAGGAGTGTACACTTTGCTGAAGAGCCACAGGACAATACTGACAACAAGAGGAAACATCCTTGGTCCATTTGCACATTGGGGGTTCATCTGCCAATTCCAGCTCCAGGTAATGAAGTCATTGACCCCAAGGTTGCTCCCCCAAGTCCCTTTTGTTTCCATCTCTGGGCCTGAGGCAGTGAGGTGTCCTTGATTGCCAGGCCTGGAGAGGAATTGTTGTGTCTGCCCAAAATGGGAAAGCTGCAGCTGACACTGGGTGTGGGGTTTGGAGTCCTACACTAAAGAACTGCAGGAGTACAAATAGATGGAAAATAGAAAAGCTAAAATCTCCTTCTCCAAAGGAGGAGAGGGGCTGGGCTGGACCTTGCTCACCAATGGGGGAAGTGCAGCTAGAGGGCAGCCCGGGCTGCCATGCAAAGGGCTTCCCAAAAACAGCATTAAAGTACTTTAAAACACTTTTCCTCTCTCTGTGAGCATCCTTCACCCTGTGCGTGACACACTGAGCAACCCCACCTGCTTTTCTTTGCAGAATTCAGTGGTTTCAGCTCCTAAAGTTGTTCCTGATTGTTTCAGTTGCCGGTGAGTTTGGAGATGGCTTTGCCACTAAAATTGCCTCGGTGGCTTTGTAGCAGCTGTCTGTTCAGTGGCACCATGGGATTTCTGGTTAATGTTTAACCATAGAGTTCCTAATAGGATTTCTAATATCTCATTACTGAGGGCTTAGAACTGCATTTCCAGCCCCAGTAATGTACAGACAAGCAATCCTCTTATCCCAAAGCTTATATTACAGGCCTCCAGACTGCACCTATTTCCTCAGGAACGACAGAAAGAGAAACTATTCCCTCAAATTTTCTTTCTTTTAAATATCAGGACCAATGAGGATGAACATTCAGTTGGATCACGTGGGGTTTTGACTTGTTCTGTGTTATCCCACCTGCAGCTGTTCAGTCTGAATCTCACAAGTCTCAGATGCATCCTTAGAACCCTCAGTGCCTGTCAGGAGCCTCAACACCTTTCTGCACATACAGAACCCACATTCTGATCCCTTGAGACTGGAGGGAATCAAATAATTTAACAAAATCATTTAACAAAATCATTTAACAAAATCATTAGCTCCAAAAGAGCTTAGGGAATGTATCCTTTTGAAAGCCAAATATCCCCAGGCTGCCTTGCTGGAAGCCCAAATATTCCCCTTTTACAAAGGGATCCAGCCCACATTATCGAGGAGCCGTTTACCAGTTAGATTAAAAATGGTAGTTTGCCATGAATTTGAAATGACAGACCATTAAATGCTTGATTGCACACTCAAAGAGAAGGATGAAGCACTGCTAACTTTCTTATCTGTGAGATCTAGTGAAAAGCTTCCAAGACACAAAGCTACATAATCTGCTTTAAATAATTCCATTAATTTGAATAGCAGATGCCTATCTAGCCTTTTAAGATAGCTCTGACAAATTCCAATTTTGATTTCAGCATTTTGCATTTGTTGCAGTGGAAAATGATTTCACATCTCTCCCCAGACCTAAACCAGGGTGTCTTCACCAGTTCTGCAAGAAGTATTAAAAATTATATTTCCTGAGCCTGTTTTTTGTTATCTAATTTCACTGCTCTGCGTTTTCCCAGGAGATGCTGATTGGGGAATGAACAAGAAGCATCACTCCCAAAACTCAGAGCAATCAAACATCATCCTCCAGAAAATCCAAGTGCTTCCCTGCTCCTGAGCACTTCTCCTGAACTCCAGGAATGCTGTCAGGGTGCCAGGGCAGCTTCCAGAGCATCTCTGCAGAAGTGAGGCACGATGCACCACGAGCACCACGTGGCCATTTCTTCTGGTTTGAAAGCAAAACCAATGAGAGACTCCAAGTCACAAATACAATTTATTGGGAAAAGAAAACCAAAATACATGCTGTAGCCCCACAGAGAAAAGCAAGGCACAATTCTTCCCAAGAATATTTCTGGGTTTCACATTCTCTGAACCTCAGAGAAAGGAAAAACAATTCTTATCATTTGCTGTGCCTGTGTTGTACCAAAGTAGAATGCAATATGGAGATTGTTTACCCAAAGTGATGGTGTTTTGTTTCCTTGGCCTATCAGGGCCAAGAGTGTGTGTGTTGGGACTGTTGGCTCACAGTCACGAGATTCTGAGCAGTGGTGTGCAGTTGAGTGGTTGGCAGGTTCAGTTTAGATGTAATATATTAGTAGATATAATTATCATAATATAATTGTATATATAATTATATTAGTATACTTAGTATAGAATAATATAGTATAATAAAGTAATTAATTAGCCTTCTGATAAGATGGAGTCAGATGCATCATTTTCTCTCCCTTCGTCAGGGGTGCCCTGCGAATTCTATATACATGCAATAATACAAAAGAAAAACCACTGACAGAGTCAGAACACAACCTGACACCCTGTGGGTCGGGGTGTTGGTAGCAGTCCAGTTGGAATTGTGGCTGCAGCCCTCCTGCAGTGTCAGGGGTGGTTCTGCTGGAGCAGGGATCCTGTAGAAGGGTGTAGTCTTCTTCTGAGGATCCAGTGGAAAAGACAGTCGTTCCTCTGGGAATGCAATGGAAAGACTGGCTGCTCTGTCCCAAACCCCAGATTATACCCAGGTGGGAATGCTCAGCTCCTCTCCTCAGGGCGGAGCATCTCACAGTGGGCTGAAATCATTCTGTGATATCCATTAAACAGAAATGGCTCCTGCAGGGAGTTATCTCTGAGTCATGCCAAGGCATTGATGGCACCACTAACAGGAGATAAGGGAAAACAATGCCCCTCCTGGTTCCAGCAGCTCTCCAGGATGGGAGAAGAATACATCTTAATATTGTAATCTAGGACATCTTTCCATCATCAGAACATCTCCATTGGAAAGCTGATGATTGCTGCTGTCCCCAGGGCCTGGCAGCACCCCAGAATTGCTCTTTATTGTTAAGTCTTGTGATTCTGCCTCTCCTTGTCCACATGGATTTTCTTACTACAGTGAGGCTGAATTTAAATATTCCTGTGGTTTTACTCACAGCCCTCAGATTAGCATTTCTTGGGTTTTTTTCCTCCTACTGTTCTTGCAGTCTGCTCTTCCAGCCATTTACTCCACATAAAACATCCCTTACCTTATTTGTATCATGCCCCCAAGTACTGAGACATCTGGAGAGGAATTCACAAACTCCTGACATCCAGTAAAAAAAAAAAAAAGGCAAAAAATCCCCTCTCAACCTTAACAATATTTTTTTTTAAACTACCACGTTCTCACATTTGTTTTGCCATCACACATGCACGTGTGAGTGCATTTGTGTGTGCAGCTGCTGAGGTCACCAAAGGG
Organism: Diglossa brunneiventris; assembly: GCA_019023105.1. NCBI lineage: Eukaryota > Metazoa > Chordata > Aves > Passeriformes > Thraupidae > Diglossa > Diglossa brunneiventris. The sequence goes on along the minus strand of CM032365.1, from coordinate 3,345,394 downwards.
GAAACTGAAATATTTTTAACAGCTGAATATCTCCAGTTCCAAATTCCTTGACTAAAGGAAACCAGTCCATAGGATGGCAGAAGGGGTGAAGCAGAGCACCAGCACTGCAGGTGACACTGGTTTAGTGGTGTTGTTTCTTAGCACACTCAGAGCTCTTGGATGGACCCAACCTCAGGACAATTTTCCTTAAGGGAAGAGCATTCAGCAGCTTTTGCTGCTAAAACTGGGTTATTTCTTTAATCAAATAAAAGTTAAATTAATGAAACTTGGACTTTCATCTTAATCTGGGGTGAGCCCAGGATACTTCCTACAAAATAATTATGGATGGAAATAAATTTTAAAAGTGCTTTGATTTTTGCTGTCCCGGATCTTGTTGGACACTGGAGGTAGTGTAGCGCACAAAAACAGCCTAAACCATGAGCAGGAATGTGGACTGGCTACCAAAGATTGCTAAAACCTTGGTATTTGCCAGGGTTTCCAGGGCAGCTGCACCTCTCACCTTCCTCAGATTCACCTCCAGAGCTCACAGTTCATGATACAAACACCATCAACATCAAAGAGCTCCTCACTGGCACCTCTCATGAATAAGATGATGATTTGCTGCTACTTCTTGTTTAAGAAGCTGCCACCACCTCTATCCTGGCTGAGATTTTCCACAGAAGATGCTGCCAGGTAGGGAAAGGTTTCCTTCTCCACAAGCCCTGGGTGTTCCCCTAATGACACCATGGTGGGGCTAAGCCCAGGAGGAAAATCAAGGCTGGTTACCTTTGCTAAAAGCAGCAAACTCAGCCCAGGACTGGGAGTTTGGAGTCTGAGCTTTCCCAGCAGTGGCACTGCAGCCACTCACACCTGGAGTGACATTCCCTGGCCGATGCTGCCACCTCTGAGGCCAGGGGACACCAAAGTGAGCTGGGAAAAATCCTTGTCCAGGGCAGCACTGCCACAGAATCCTCCTGATCCTGCTTCCCACAAAAAGCAGGCTCCCTGTCAGCCTCAGGAAAAGGGAAAGCTGGATAACTGATTTCATTTTAGGGGAGGGTGAATAATATTTATTGTGTTCTGGGATGAGATTTCTGGACAGCTGGTGTTAGACATCATCCATCACACACTGAAGAGCATTTTTAGGAGGTGGGAATAAACTGCTGCAGACATTAACCAAGAGGAGCAGGTGCTTGACAACATTTAACCTTCTCAGAAAGCTCACACATTTGCCTGCCCATTTTTTATGGCTGCTGAAGGCAGATACAAGCAGGAGAATGGAGGAAAGTCAGCAGAGAATTAAAATATCATCAAAAGAAGGTTTGGAAGGAGCCAAAATCATTCTGAGCTCCAAACATCACCGGACAGCAGGAGCTATAGTTGATACATATTACATAAATACCATTTGTGTTCACTTTGAATCTTTTTTATGAAGCAAGAAGGCATTTGCAGAAACAGCTGTGCTGCCTCCATTCCTTCCTCATCCTCCCAAGGAAATCATAAATCTTTTGAAGTTACAGCTTTGGGTTTCCAAGACTTTTGTGTGTTCCTGCCCACTGGTAAGGGTACAAATAATTACAGTGTAAGGACAGACCATGTTTATCTCTCTGAGGGATAGCATCAATCTCAAAATCTTTGACTTTCAAACCCAGAATCATATTGTTCATTTTTATCTCAGTTATCAGTCTTCAAACAATCCAGTCTCATGGGGATTTTATGCCAGCTCATGAAAAGTTGAAAACAGTTTGGAATCTCAAACATATTTTTGTGTTCGAGTTCTGTGTCCTTTCTCTTTGCATGAATAGCTAATTAATGTTATCAGCTTTGGTTTTTTTCAACTTATCTCTTACCTACAGGACTTTTATTTTAAGTGTTCTTATCAGAGCAAGGCAGAAATTATCTTTGCACTGGCAATCTCTGTAGTGTGGTGAAAACATTTCTATTTTCCTGCTAAAACCAAATTTTAATAAGGTGTGCTCTGATTTCCTCAAATAATTCCTAACAATCACTTTGCATCTGAACTTTTGGGAGGTCTTTATTCAAAAAGACATAAAACAAAGACTGCAAGCCTTTTTGGCTCTTTCTAAAATGACATGGGATCCCTTTCCAAAAGAACTTGGCAATTCTGGGTGCTCAGTTTGAGAGACTCTCAAGGTTTCCAGAATGTTGCTGCTCAGCATTTCCCAGAGAGAAATCCTTTTCCCATTTACTGAGCACAGGCACCTGAAATCACAAATTTCAGCAATCTTGGCTTATCTATCTCACTAATAAATTCAGTTTGCATTACAGCTACTGCTCCACTGATTCTTCTCTGCCAATAATTGGAATAAATGCCCATTAGGGATTGAAATTGGTTTATAGAATGGGGTAAGGAAAGTTTTAGGGAGAACTCCATCAAGTGGGATTTAAGCAAGTGGAGAGGCTGCTGAGTAAATGGAGCATCCCCCAGCCTGTCCCATGCCATGGAATTGCCAGGAGCTGGAGAAACCAGCTGCCAGGGCATTCCCTGGATTGCTTGGGACCAGCCAGAGAGGCAGTGCATGGCTGAGACTGCTGGAAATGAGACTCTGGAAACTGCCTGGAATTTCCACCCCACAGCTTTGCAATCCCTGCTGAGTAACCCAAACCATGCACACCATCCCTGCTGGATCCCACAGGGCCAGGAACAACCTGCAGGGTGCAGGCCATGGATCTTTGGGATTGTAGGAACACAGTTTGGTGATTTTTAAATGACTTCAAAATTGTCCATAAGAGCAGAGGAGGGGTCACAGCTGTGAGTAGGAGCTGCTGTGTGTGAAGGGAGAAAGATGAAACAGGCCTGGCAAGACCTGGCTGCTTTTATGGTGTTCGTGGTGAAATTCATGGCATTTCTTCATGGCTTCTCTGGTCTTTAAGACATTTCTTTCCCCACACACTCAGCTGCTGGGATATCCCCATCAAATCTGTATTTTAAGTGCTTGAACTCCAAGCTGAGTTGGAATCCCTGTGTGTGGGAAATGGAAAAACAGAAACTTCCACAGACACTGAAGGGTTTGAGCTGCAGCCTTGGGAGAAGCTTGGATTGATGTAAAAATACAGTACACAGAAATTAAGCAGAAAAATCATAAACTTATGTTTCTATAGTTGTAAGGATATGCCTTAAGTAAGTGAGAAGCTGTACTGAACAGATGGTGAAGGGTTTGTAGTGTAGGGCTGGGGTTGTGTGGAGTGAGCTGAGAGTTCAGAATTGTAACAGAAGCATTTGTGTGCATGTGAGACAGAAGCCATTGGACAAAAGTATCCACAGTGCAACAGAAGTGAGTAAAGGTGATGGGTTAGAAAAGCAAAATAAACCCTGTGGCAGCTGTCCATTGGGTTAGAAAGTTCTGTATTGCCTTGGAACAGAGAACTTGTGACTGCTCTGAGCTATGGCTGAATGCTTGCTCCTCTAAAACCTCACAGCCCCTGAGACTGATGTTTGTCTGAGCAATAAATCATCCTTAGCTTGAAAATAGTCCCACCCCTTCATTATTGGCAGCAGCAATGATAGTGGGTGAGGCTAAGGGACTTGTTGGGGAGTTGTTGTATATTGTATTTTTACATCAATCCAAGCTTCTCCCAAGGCTGCAGATCAAACCCTTCAGTGTCTGTGGAAGTTTCTGGTTTTCCAATTCCCACAACCCACCAAAGCCAGAGTTGGAGTTCAAGCAGTTAAAATACAGATTTGATGGAGAAATCCCAGCAGCTGAGTGTGTGGGGAAAGAAATGTCTTAAAGACCAGAGAAGCCATGAAAAAATGCCACGAATTTCACCACAAACACCATAAAAGCAGCCAGCTCCTGCCAGGCTTGTTTAATCTTTCTCCCTTCACACACAGCAGCTCCTACTCACAGCTGTGACCCCTCCTCTGCTCTTATGGACAATTTTGAAGTCATTTAAAAATCACCAAATTGTGTTCCTACAACCCTAAAAATTCATGGACTCCACTTTGCTGGTTGCTGCTGGTCCTGTGGGGATCCAGCATGGACAACAAAGGGCAGAGGAATTACTCAAAACCTTCTAGGTGAGTTTGGAAGTGTTTGAAGAGTGTTAAAGCACATTTACAGGTTTACAACCTTTAGCAGGGCTTGCACCTTGTTGTGCACAGCCAGTTTGTGGCTGCCACGTTGTTCATGCTGCATGAAGTCTGCCCAGGCACAGACACAAAGATTTCTGTCTGCAAATTCCAGTCAGGAGTGCTGCTGCCCTGGGACATCTCCTGGTGCCACTTTGGGACAATTCCTCACACATCTGTGCCACACTTGCTCCTTCTGCACCTTCATCTGCCCCTGTTGGGATGGGGCAGTGATGAGATGGTGGTGGGGAATAAAAAATTTCCTTTTCCAAACTCCTGCTGCTGCTTTTCCATCACTGCCACAGGGCTGGAGTGTGTGGAGAGCAGGAAATTACAGGGTAAAGATTGGAGAGACTTTAAAAAATTGATTTTTATTTTTTTTTACCATCCATAGAAAAGCAGTGCTGGCTGTCAGTGTGCTTTTAACACTAACTCCTGCTGGGATATGTATTCCTGAGTGTGTGCACATGGGTGTTTGTTTGGGGGTTTTGCAACACGTGAAATTATTTTTTAATAACTTTATACAGACAGCAAAATATGTGACACTGTGCTAATGGGACCATACAATCACTATCATCAGTAGAACACAACTCAACAGAGAAATACAGAATACTTGTTTATTCTCCCAGTGACAATCAATTCTTTTGTAGTTGCTTAATTGCTTTTCCTCTCTCCCTCCTGTTCTTCCAGTTAAAACTGATTTTAGAACTGCTTTTTCAAGGGGACTCCCCTTTATCAGACACCCATGGCCAGTAGAAAAGAGATCATTAGAATGGTCATAAAATGCCTACAGATATCCCATTTTTGGGGTTAGAGTTAGGTCCCAAAATAAACTGCAACTGCAAACCCATTGTGGAGGGCTTCAATGTCTTTGCAAGGATACAGCTTGGAAAACTTCAGAGGAGGACAAAAACCACTGTGCCACGTTTTTGCAAAATGAGAGCGTCTCACCCTCTCCCCAGGAAATTAATCAGAGTGCAATCAAAATATATTTCCAGCTGCTGGAGTTCACTTCCTCCCTTGTCAATGTTGCTCACATAAACCTCAAACTCAAAGTGGTGTTGGCTGAGCAGCCACTCTCAGGAGCTGCATGAAGTGGCAGTGCCTGCTTTTATCCCTGCTCTGTGTGCTCCTGCTTGCTGGGACTGCCTCACACAGAAATCACACGTGTGGGAGGGGAAAAAACACAGCACAAATCCCCCTTGTAGCTGATATTTACTGCAAATCAAGCAGCAACTTCCTGAGTGTCAGTGGGAATGATGCCTTGGCTTTTTAGCTTTTATATATTTAATTTATTTGTACTCCTGCAGTTCTTTAGTGTGGAACTCCAAACCCCACACCCAGTGTCAGCTGCAGCTTTCCCATTTTGGACAGACACAACAATTCCTCTCCAGGCCTGGCAATCAAGGACACCTCACTGCCTCAGGCCCAAAAGGGACTTGGGGGAGCAAACTTGGGGTCAATGACTTCATTACCTGGAGCTGGAATTGGCAGATGAACCCCAATATGCAAATGGACCGAACTTATAAAAGTATAAAAACCCGTGAGACATGGTCCATTTTGGGTGTAGCCCCTGGGGGGCTTCATCTGCCCCAAATGTACCTGCAGGCCCTTCAATAAATAGAACTGCTTTTTATTCCCTTAATTTTGGCTGGCCTCTGGTTTCAGATAGCCCAAAAAGGCATCAGGATCCACAGAGTCCTCACCTGGAACTGTGGCTTTGCTGTGACATTCCCACCCTGCAGGCTGGGATCAGGGCAGCAAAGTGAGGAGAAGGTCGAGATGAAGAAGGTTCCAGAGGTGAAACAGCAGCTGAGTGCCCAGAAAAGCAGGGCAAGGAGTTCATCCCCTGCATCCCTGATGTTTGGCCATTCCCAGGAAAGCCGAACTCCATCTTGCACAGTTTTAGGAAGCGAAATCCCACAGCTCTGAACATTTCCCACTCCATCTCCTCCTTTTCTCTGGCTTTTATTGCTGAGCATGGCGCCCTGGGCCATGGAATATCCCTCTGGATCACTGGGATCAGCTGTCCTGGCTCTGCACCCTCCCACTTTCTCCTGCACCCCCAGTTTCCTTCCTGCTGGGGCTCAGAAGCAGAGCAGGCCTTGATGTGCAAATATAAAAGTGCTGCTCACCGGTGATTTGAACATCCCTAAGTGTCAAAACTTGGCCACAAGTCTTGAAATGAGCCTCACAACAGGAACTGTGGAGAAAATTTCCTCTGTGTCAGCCCAAAGCAGGACATGGGCAGCAATCACAGCTGCAGGGAGAACCTGGGGCAGGCAGAATGGGGTGAAATGAGGCCAGAATATCAGGGCTTAATGCTCTTCCTCTTGTGAAAGGAAGAACAAAAACCACCTTTACCACATTTGAGACAACTGCTCACTTTGAAAATTTAAAAAGGTTTATTAAACAAAATACAAAAGGATTACAAAAATACAGCAAAGGACTACATAAGGAAAAAGCTGCAGTGCTGGGAATTGCCCCTCGCGGCCAGTTCCTCTTCAAGATGGATGCTCAGGCTTTTATACCCCTGGGGCTTCATCAGCCAGCCCAGGCCCTCCCAAAGTCTGTCAGGCAGCTCTTCTGTGCCATTTATCAGTGCAGACTGCTTTGTAACTGCATTGGAGCTCAGGTGTTGCCTGCCTCACCCCCTAAGCACCCCCAAGCTTTTCCATCCCCACTGCCCCATGCAAGGGACACCTGTGCAGCTTCTTTGTACCTGTCCTGGACAGCCCAGGCTGTCTGATGGCAGCAATGCAGGGGGAAAAGGGAACTGTGGGGAGAACAGAGGACATCTAAACTACAATTAACATAACTATACATCACTAAAGCTTCTCTTAATATTCACACAATAGTTATCTTTGAATTGCAAGAGCCAATCACCTCATTATCCATCTATAACACTTATTTAGTTCTTCTGTTATATTTTTATCAAGGTTTAATAAACCTTTTTAAATTTTCAAAGTGAGCAGTTGTCTCTCACATAAGGAAGAACAGGCCTGGGAGCTGCCCTCAGAGTCATCTGATGAACAAACCACGTGGCCAGCTCCTCTTCAAGATGGGTGCTCAGGCTTTTATACCCCTGGGGCTGCATCAGCCAGCCCTGGCCCCTCCCAAAGTCTGTCAGGCAGCTCTTCTGTGCCATTTATCTGTGGAGATGCTTTCTTGTAACTGGATTGGAGCTCCGGTGTTGCCATGCCTCACCCCCTAAGCACCCCCAAGCTTTTCCATCCCCACTGCCCCATGCAAGGGACACCTGTGCAGCTTCTTTGTACCTGTCCTGGACAGCCCAGGCTGTCTGATGGCAGCAATGCAGGGGGAAAAGGGAACTGTGGGGAGAACAGAGGACATCTAAACTACAATAACATAACCATACATCACTAAAGCTTCTCTTAATATTCACACAATAGTTATCTTTGAATTGCAAGAGCCAACCATCTCATTATCCATCTGTAACACCCAGCACCAGGATCTGTTTGGCTTTTTCTGAAGCACAGCCCCTCCCAGGGCACTGCTGCCAGCATTTCAGTGCCACAGGCTCCCAGGGAACTGGTCCCCGTTGCTTTCTGGTGTTTATTGCCTTGGGGGAAAAGCCAAATCAATTCAGACACAAAGGCCACGGCACAGAGGGGATTTTAAGGGATTTGCTGCCTGTGAAAAACACCAGTGACTTGTTTTTGAAATTTTAAAAGTTTAATAGAAATAGAATGGTTATAAAAATAGTAATATAATTAGAGTAATAATAATTTGGACAGTTTGGATTAGGACAATAAAAGACAATAGAAACAAAGAGTTACAG
>CM032365.1:3270020-3332520 GCA_019023105.1 Diglossa brunneiventris | reverse complement strand
ATAATGATGAGCAAATTACAATCATAACAGCATATTTCATCCCAAAGGCTCTTGATAAGAAGTTGGCCAAATGCTGTGCTTAATTACAAGTTCAAATGGGGGTGGGTGTTCTTCAACCTCTGCAATGGAGCCCCTTGCATGAGAGAACTCTGCACCTGAAGGAGGATTGGAGCTGAAGGAGGATTGGGAAGATTGGCTCTGTTCTCCTGACCACACCTCTCTGTGCATGGAGAAGGGCATGGGATGAAAACTCAGTGGGAATATTTGGCAATTATTTCTCAGCTGGAAACTGAGTGGATGCTGTACAGACAGGGCCTTGCATGGAAATGCTGCCCAGGACTTTGGGACTCACTGGATCCCCTTCCAACCTCCCCTACAAGCAGCTCAGCCACAGGGTCACACCTGCAGGGTGATGTCCCTACCCAAATCCTGGCTGGCCATGACCCCACTGACCTCAAACCTGAGGACTTGCAACCCACAATGACCACCAGCCTTGACAATTTAGCAAATTATCAGCAGCAAAGTCTAATTGTTACTGCTTGAATCTGGTCCCTTATTCAGGGCATGATCTTTATCAGCTCTGAGTAAATTCCTGTCTGATCTCCAGACATCAAAAGCAGCAAAAAGCAAAACCAAGAAACAACCCACACTGACCACAAGGCTGTGTTTTCCTTTTGGCACAAAAAGCAGCTACCTTTTGGGATGAAAGATGGCACTCTGGGACTGTGTGAGCAGTTGACAAATGGAATGATCAAAGCACCAGTCTGTTTATGTGTCACCCAGAACAGCATCACAAGCACAGCACTGGAGCTGGGGGGCTCAGCAGCATGGAAACTGCTGCAAACACAAACAATAATCCTCACACCTGCCAGAACCAGGGCTGAGCTGCTTTGTGCTTGTCAGTGCCACTGCTTCAGCTCTTCCTGCAGGCCTGAAGGAGCAGCTTCCAGTTTACACTCATTTTTTAACTGAAATATGTGTAAAGTTTCAGCCCTCAAACCCTCAATTTTCCCTTGCAGTGCCTGGGTAACTTTTCCTGCCAAGACTGCCCAGGTGACGCTGAATTCCTGCTCCTGTGGGCAGCCCTGTCCCAGGTGGGAGCTGAGGTGTTCTCACTGAGCTGACAGCAGGATGCTCCAGACTTCTCCCTCTCTCCTTAGCACCTGCAGCCAGCCCATGCCACCCCAAAATGTCCCTGAGGAGAAGCCAGCACCCAGGCACACCCCACAGAGCCCGGCCTGCCTCCATCCAACATTTCCCTGAGGTTTGTGCTTCTGAGTCACCAGCTTGCCCACACAGCAGGAGAAGCCTGGCACATTTACAAATAATCTGGGGAAAACTTGAGGAAAACCAGAGCTTTCCTCCCTCCCAGGAGCTGCTTGCAACAGGAGCTCCCTTTGGATATTTTTGAGGAACTCTGCACCACACAAAGGAATTTAAATCAGGATGCTCAGGGGACATACAGGGTTCCACCTGTAGATACCAAGAGCAGCACAAGCCTGTGCTCATGGGGTCAGGCAGCAATGAAATCTTTCTGCTGCTTTGGGACAGTTGGCTCTGATGTGGAAGTATTCCAGTATTATTTCAGTATTATTTCAGTATTTATTTCAGTATTTATGTCAGAATTTCAGTATTTCAGTATTTCAGTATTATTTCAGTATTTCAATATTTCAGTATTTCTGTATTATTTCAGTATTATTTCAGTATTATTTCTGTATTATTTCAGTATTTCAGTATTTTAGTATTATTTCAGTATCTCAGTATTTCAGTATTAATTTCAGTATTTCAGTATTTATTTCAGTATTTCAATATTTCAGTATTCCAGTATTATTTCTGTATTATTTCTGTATTATTTCTGTATTATTTCAGTATTTCAGTATTTTAGTATTATTTCAGTATCTCAGTATTTCAGTATTAATTTCAGTATTTCAGTATTATTTCAGTATCTCAGTATTTATTTCAGTAAAATCCATGCCTTGATCCCGTGGCTGTTTGTTTATAGGGAGCTTGGACACTTCTCTGGGCTTTCTAAGCCCCCAAATCTCTGAGTGAGGATGGAAGAGCTGCAGATCTTTCTCAAGTCACTGAACTGCAGTGTGACATCCAGCTTCAAACAGATCTTTCCACTGGAGCATGGCACAGCTCTCCTCACAGGTGAGGCTTAGAGAGAGGTTATGGCACTGCCTCCAAACCACAGCACAGATTTTCCTTTCCACGTTCCCCCGGGTACAGCCTGGGGCTGTGTCCTCTTGTCCTGTCCCTTGTTACTTGGGAACAAAGATTGACTTCCATCTCCCTTTATTCAGGAAGTTGTAGAGGGAGGTAAGATCTCCCCTGACCCTCCTTTTCTCCAGGCTAAACCACCCCAGCTCCCTCAGCTCCTTCTCCTGACGCTTCTTCTCTAATATCAGAACAACAGGATTAGTTTAGATTTTCAAACGTCTCATGGATCAGACCAAACTGAAGTCAGGTGGGCTTGAAATCTACTGAAATGCAGGTCCAGGACAATTTGGGACCCCACTGCATTAGGGTTTTGGGGGTTTTGGTCTGCATCTTCATGGCTGTAAGTGTCATTTATTCCCTCAATTCCCTCACAGAATTGATTCTCTCCATGTCAATTTATTCTGCCAAACTGGAGCTCTCCAGTAGATCTAGTCTCAAGCATCAAAAATGTGAGGAGTGGTCCCATCCATGGCTGCCAGTGCCAGGTCAGGTGGTCTTGACCTTTTCCGGTGGTTCTGACTTTTTCCAGTGGTTCTGACCTATCCACAGCAAACAATCCCAGAGGCAGAGGGCAGCCAGCCCCACTGCAGTGCCACCAGAGCTGGTGGCATGTCCAAGCCCAGAGAAAGGCATCTCTGAGAGAAAGGGAAAAGGAGGAGTCAAATTGTGCTGCTCTGAACAACTGAACACATCCTGTATTTTTTTAAAAGCTGAGTCAATCAGCACCCATGCTTAACCAAAATGCAAGGACAATGGCACCGTGATGAAGACAAGGACTAATCAAGTGCTAATCAGGAGCAAAATCTATAACCCTGAAGTAATGATAGGAGTTACTCATTGCTGCTGTAAAAATCAGCTCAAATATCATTAGCTATTACCTTTCCAAGCCACACAGGCAAAGAAAATTCCTGATTATTATGGTGGATTACAGGGCAATCCAATTATTATTCTCAGCATAAATATTCTTTGTAATTAATGGGCAACAGAGTTAAACTCTGCTGACATGTTTTCTCCATTAAAACTTGCAAGCAGGTCATTGAAGATTTTGAGTAATCTGACAACCTCTGCACAATTAGCTGGGTTTGGAAATGCTAATTAGCCCTCTTTAAGTCCTGATCTTTATGTCCTAATAAACATCATGTGTTTATGTTCCTTTTGCTGTGTTATTTATCACGTGTTAAATAAACATTGGTTCACATCTCATCCTCAAATTCACACTGAGCAATGTGGACATTGAGAAAATAAGCATCTGGGATGGGTTCATGATCCATTGGTGGGGAAAATAAAAGTAAAAAACCCCTTCAGGCCTGTTTGGGATGGAAAGGAGGAGGCCAGACCCTCTGGACTCAACATGTGTTTGACAGTGCAGTGCACGTGCCTGGTTTTGTTACCAATTTGGTGCATTTTAACAAAAATGGTGAGTGTTACCTGACTTTTCCAAGCTGTGTTCTGATGCAGTGAGAGACAGGACAAGACAAGATTGATTCCAGATTGCTTGAATCCTGCTGCAAGGGGAACCATCACGGAATGCTCTCCAGCAGGTGTTCCCTGGGCTCTGTGCCCTGGGCTCTGTCCCTGCCTGTGCCATTCCTGCTCAGTTCCCTGTCTCCTCTCCCTGGGTGCCTGGGCTGGGGCTGCCCTTGGGGCGACCCCACCTGGCCCTGTCTGATCTTACTGAGGGAGCAGCAATGATTTATTAAAAATATGGATATTGATCTAGTACTGATATCCAAGTGTGACGGACAAAAACTCTCTAACAGTTTAAAGTTAGAAAGTGTGTGTTTATTGTGGGATAGCTCCCAAATACACACTGCAATTTACAGGTGATCACAGAGTCCTTTTATCTATAGAAGTATTAATTTACGGGTGATTACAGAGCCCTTTTATCTGTACAAGTATTGAATACCCAAAATACAAATAGATATTCATGATCCCATTCCAATATGGATATTGATCTAGTACCGATATCCAAAAACTCTCTAACAGTTTGGAGTTAGGAAGTGTGTGTTTATTGTGGCATAGCTCCCAAATACACACCCCGATTTACAGGGGATTACAGAGCCCTTTTATTTATACAAGTATGGAATACCCAAAATACAAATGCATATTCATAATTTTGGTACATCCCATTCTCTGCTTCGTGTGGTAATTAGATCAAAAGCCATTAAGCATTCATAGTTTGTTCCTTGAAACGGGTCCCCTTTCATGGGGAGGGGTCCCAAAATGAGGAAGTAAATGAAGTCTTCCTCATTCTGACCTTGCTACCTTTTCAATGCAAATCTGACAAATGAACCCTTGGTAGAACTCCCATTCCCGTCTTCAATTGGTTTCAGAACAGAGGAGGCTACAATTGTCTTATGTTCCTAAAAGCTATTTTTCAGTTACTATATTCTTCATTATAAACCCAGCTGACAAGCAATAATTATTAGTTAACTACTAACTCTCAACTTCATCAAGGCCTGCCCATCGATTTTGATTAACTCCAATAAAGCTTATCTCTAACTAAAATCTTAACTTCTCAAAAATCTCTAAATTCCTTAAAGTTTATGTCTCACCAAACTGAGCAGGACCCCAGAAACAAGATCATTCTGGCCACATTTTTGAGGAAGCTTGGGAACACATCTGTGTCTCCACAGGTTCAAAACACACTTCCAGGCATTCCTGTTTGAAATAAATCCCACCCTGGTGACCCAGACCTGGTCAGAGAGCTCTGAGCCTCCAGCAGCTCCCCAGACTGGCCATTCTCAACTTCTCTGGTCAATTTTGGTTCACGGGGCTGGGGGGGAACCAGCTGAGGGCACCACATCCCTGCATTGGGTCTGCCCAGCACCATCCTCGAGCCTGCCCGGGGGAGGATGGGGGGATAAGGGTGGGCTGGTCACAGGTGTCACCTGGCCCTGCCACACGGGCTCAGACTGCCACCAGCCCCGCCGGCCCCGAGAGGATCCAGCAGCCCTGAGGAGCATCTGCCACTCCTGGGGGGACCCGCCAGCCCGGAGGGGACCCGCTGGTGCCGAGGGGGATCCATCAGCCCCGAGGGGATCCATCAGCCCCGAGGGGATCCATCAGCCCTGAGGGGATCCATCAGCCCCGAGGGGATCCATCAGCCCTGAGGAGCATCTGCCACTCCTGGGGGGACCCGCCAGCCCGGAGGGGGATCCATCAGCCCCGAGGGGGATCCATCAGCCCTGAGGGGCATCTGTCGGCCCAGAAAGGACCCATCAGCTCTGAGGCATCTACTGGCCCCGAGGGCATCCATCAGCCCCATAGAGCATCTGCCAGCCCTGAGGGGCATCCATCAGCCCCGAGGGGGGTCTGCTGGCCCCAAGGGCATCCATCAGCCCTGAGGGGCATCTGCTGGCCCCAAGGGCATCCATCAGCCCCACAGAGCATCTGCTGGCCCCAAGGGCACCCATCAGCCCCGAGGAGGATCTGCCACTGCCGGGGGGACCGGCCGGTGCCGAGGGGGATCCAGCAGCCCTGAGGAGACCCGCCAGCCCCGAGGGGGGTCTGCCAGCCCCGAGGGGACCCGCTGGTCCCGAGGGTGGTCTATCAGCCCCGAGGGGCATCTGCTGGCCCCGAGGGCATCCATCAGCCCCGAGGGGCATCTGCCACTGCCGGGGGGGACCCGCCAGCCCGGAGGGGGATCCATCAGCCCGGAGCGGACCCGTCGGTGCCGAGGGGGGTCTGGCAGCCCCGGGGGGACCCGCCGGTGCCGAGGGGCGGTCCGGGGGCGGGCGGGGGCGGTGCGGGCCCGGCCCCCAGCCCGAGCGGGGAGGGCGCGGCGGAGCGGCGGGCGCCGAGCTTTAAATGAACATTAATATCGCTCGGGGAGGGCAGCGCCGGTGGCTCGGGACGGGCGGCGGCGGCGGCAGCGGCACCTCCAGCTCCTCTTCCTCCTCCTGCTCCACCTCCTCCTTCTCCTCGGCCTCGGCGGCAGGTAGGCTGTGCGCTGTGACCGCGGGGTCCAGCCCGACCCCGACCCCGAGCCCCGCGGGGGAAACGCGCCCGGGATGCTGCGGGATGCGGGGATGCTGAGGGATGCGGGGATGCTGCGGGATACAGGGATGCTGTGAGATGCTGCGGGATACAGGGATGCTGTGGGATGCTGCCGGGGCGCACAGGGGGACGCGGCAGCCCCCGGGGGATGGAGGCTGAGCCGGCGTCTCCTCTGAGGGCGGCGGAGCCCCGCGGGGAGCGGCGATGGCCGGGAGCTGCCGCCTGTTGCCGGCTGCCGGGGCTCGGGGAGGCTCCGAGCCGGCGCTCCGGGGCTCCCCGAGCCGTGCCGGGCTCCGCACAGCTCCGCCGCTCCCTGCGCGCTCCGTGCGGGCTCCGCGGGCGCTCCGGGCTGTGCGGGGCTCTCGGAGCCGTGGAAAGCTGGAGCGGCCTCGCCCCGATAATAAAAGTTCTTTGCAGGAGGCGGAGTGGTTTATTTTCTTTCGTTTGCTCCCCAAACGCGTCCCGATGCTCCGCTCGCCCGTGGCGGAGAGCGGCTGCGGGAGCACCAAGTGTCAGCCCAGCGCTCCGTTTCTGGCTTGTTGGGAATGGGTTTAAAGCTTTAGTTTGAATTTCAGGGCATCGGAGAGCTTCGCTCGGTTGCTTTAGATCTCGCTTAAAACTGTATTTTCAACGGAGACGAGTGAACTTTAAAGAAAATCAGGTCAGCCATAGATTCCGGGCATCAAACCCTTTCAGGTCCCAGAAATAGCCACAGAAGTAGCGTGACCAATTCCTTTTTCATGCACATAGCTTTTTCCTTTTTATTTTGGTTGGAATTTCTGACGGATACCGGAGCTCATCAACTGGATCTTTTCAGCTTACTTTAATGAAATAAGCACGCTTTCTAAGCTTGCATTTTGATGCAATTAGTCTCCCTTGACTATACGAGGTTTGAGTTTCCGATAGAGTTTGTAGTCCTTAAAATAATAAAGTCTGCTTAGCAGAAGGTTTTTCTTTGTGCATTTTTAGGGTTTAGATTTATGGGAAGGTGAAGAAGAAGATGACTGAGAGGGAACATGGGTATGAGCTGTTATGGGGTAAAGAATACACTTGGATATCAATGGAAAAGGTTCAGAGGGGACGTTTTATTTCAAATATTCTGCACTTGAAACAAGGCTGTTCGTAAGTTTTTGCATCTCTTATAAAGTCTCGAAACCAGGATTGACAAATATTTATCTTGCAGTAAGTGGGTCAGATGATAACATCTTCCACTGGATCTCTTACTTCTGTATTGGACAGCTTTGGTTGCTAAGTAGCTCTGAATTGCTAATCCCAAAGTCAATGATGTCATAATGACATCATCACATCCTTTCACCTGATTGATTCTCAGAAGAGAACAGTAATGAGATTTGATATACATGTCCCATCTCTTTAATATTCTTCCTCTGCTTCAGGGGATTTCCTGACCTGCCTGGCAAATTCCAATGAATCACACTGAGCTCTAGTAAAAAGACGTTTCTTTTGGAGACGAGGTGGAACATTAAAGGGACAGTGGCTGCTCCTGGTCCTTTCAAAAGCTGAGGAACTTGGCAGCTTGTGTTTCAAATGTGGAGTTCTGGATATGGAGGGCAGTGATTTAAAACTCGGACTTACTAAATTTGCGTGCAGGTGTGAAAGTGGCTCGGGTTTCAAAGAGGATCAAGTCAATGTGTGTGAGTCGGAGTGCTGGAGGTGCTGCAGGGGGCACAGAGAAAACAGGAGCTGTTTCAGCTGCCAAAATAAATTGCAATTCTAATGGTAAATGCATGAAACCTGTCAGGAATTGCCATGTTAAGAATGGTACTGAACGGTTCTGAAGACAGCTCAGAATTTATTTCTCTTTCTAATTAGGCAGCATAATTGGTAAGTTTGAAGGATTTCAACAGCAACACTGCCATCACAGGGAACTCCTTGTAAGAGAGTTTTAAATCTTTAGAGTGTATGGAATGTGCACAGAATGGATGGGTTTGGTTCCTTCTGAGGTTAAAGGCACAAATGGTGTCATTTGCTGATGATCAGCAGGGACGGCTGGTTGTCACAGTTGGTTTGCATTGTGTGTGTCCAGATGAGCATGGTCTGCGTGAATTTTAGGCGTTTTCCTCCTCAATAGCTTTGTGATCACGAATTTCTCCACAGACAGCGAGTTTGCAAGATTCCAGACAGGGCAGTGTAAATTTCAGGCGTGCAAAGCTTCCTTGGAGAAAGAGAGAAAGGAAAGCAGTTTCCATTTGTTTTGTGGAACGTGTGTTCTGTTTGGTAAAGTGAAAATCTGAGCCTCTCTCAGAACATTCAGAGGCTGCACAGCCCAGCCTCGCTTGATTGATGAACACCGTGGGCTGCTAAAACATATTTCAGAAGTAAACAATGATTTGTTGGCGTTAATGTATTTACTGAAGGCACTGATTGCTGATTTTATTGCTGCTCCAGAGCTGCAGTGTTGGTGGCACTGTTAAGTCTAACAGAGTAGTAATTGAACATGAGGAGGGGGAACGAGTGGGAAGGCAGTGGGGGAAGATGTTTTTGGCTGTGTGTTTGAATCTATTCACCCTGTAAGTGCAATCCAAGCTCCAGATGCAAAAGGGAAATTTCTAAATAATCTGCAAGAGTTCTGCACTCCTCGTACTACACGCAGTGACAAATTTCCACAAGCTTTAGATTCTTTCTGGGATGACTCAACTATGAACAAGTGATTTGGAAAAACAATATTATCTCTGAAGAGAATCCTTGGTGACAATTTCTTTTCAAGTTATCTTAGGATTTTCTACTTACCATGATCTCTTCTAACTCATGCCTGCCTTGAACGTTGGAGACGAGAAATGAGTTTGGACTTGGGGATAAATCTGTGCCTTGCAAGTGCACGTTGGAGGGTCAGCTGTGACATTTGCATGGTTGTGCTTTGGATGTGCTGCCACATTTGGTTACATAAAACAGAGCTCCTCAGAGCTGGCAGGGCAGGGATGATGCTGCAGCATCCCCGAGCTCTCTGAGCAGGTGACAGAGGGGGACAGAGCTCACACACACGGCAGGACAGAGCTCACACACACGGGCTCAGCTCCTGCAAAGCTCGGACCAGGCAGCTGAGTCTCTGCTTGTGCCAATAGCAATGAGAAATTCAACCTTTAGGATTTTAAACCACAATCAATGTGCTTCAGAACCCGACTGTGATGTTTTGTCCCCCTGGTTCCAGCCCTGTGGCTGTCAGGGTGAGGAGAGCCAGGGTTTCAGCCCCAACTTCTGCTCCCGTCCTCAGCTCTGTGTGAGGATGGAACCAGGCACCAACTGGATTATTGGATTTACTTTTCTGCTTTTCAAATGTAGATCTTTAAAGGGAAGATAATATCTACAACTGGTGGCTTCATAGGCCACCAGTGTGAGCCTTTTATAAGGGCAAGCTGGATATTTGAAATGTGAAGTGTAATAAGTGAATTCTTCTACAGCTGGATATTTATTGATGCAGAAAAGTGACAGAACATGGACAGGATTTGTCCCTTATAAATTAGGAAGTAAAATAATTAATAACCCCAGGGATCTGCAGCAATCCCAATGATCTGCACCAATCCCAGTGATCTGCAACAATCCCATCCCAATAATCTGCAGCAATCTCAATGATCTGCAGCAAACCCAATAATCTGCAACAATCTCAGTGATGTGCAGCAATCCCATTCCAGTGATCTGCAGCAATCCAAATGATCTGCATCAATCCCAATGACATAAAACACCCCCTGAAATGAATAAAATCACCCCAGATATTGTAGCTAACATTATCCAGTAGCTATGAAAATTCTATTTAAGACTTAAATTAAGGAAACTGAGGTATCAATTTTTCCAAAATTTCTTTCCTATTCAAAGTGGGTTCTGAAAGGATTTGTTGTCCAAAAATAGAAGTTATTTAAAAAACATTCCTGCATGTAAAATGTAAAATTTTACATGTAGGAATAATTTTTTACATCCAAGATGTAAATTTTTTCTTTTTTTCCAGTTTCGATCTTTATCTATAAATTATATTTTGGAAGGAAAGCGATGTTGAGAGCAAACTCAGTGCTGATTTCAGTCTGAAGTGCTTAGAGTAACCTTTGTGTAAATGGAATCTTTTCTGTGCAAAATAACAATTATTTGAATGTTTCACTAGAATGATGTTGCAATGAAAAACACACAGTGACAAATCAGTACTTTTTATACCAGTTATAATCAGGAGTTTATCAAGTGATGCCTACACAGCTGAGGTTCATTCTGTAGCATTACAAAATTGTGTAACAAGACTAAAATCTAGGATGGAAGAGAAAGCCATGTTAGCGGTGCATAAATACATCACAAAATTTTCTTTTGAAAAATAGATGCTTTCATTTACCCATCAATGTATTCCTTTTAATACAAACTACAAATTCTTAAGGAAATTATCCCTGTCTGAGCCTGAACTCTGCTTGTGCAAGGAATTCTGATTCTTTTCCCCCGTCTTTCTGAAGTAAAGCAGACAAAACTCAAACTGCAAACTCTTTTCCCAAAGGTTTGCTCATCACTCCACAGCAGTGGGTGAAAAGTTTATGGAAACACTTTTCATCTGAAATGTGATTTCTCTGATGCTCTGGAAGGCAAAGGGTCCCACCAATAATCCAGTTAGCGTTGAGTTTGTGAGAGTCCCCAGGACGAGGTGAGAGATGAGGAATCTGACTCCATGTTCTCAGAAGGCTGATATATTATAGCATATCATATTATGATATGATATGATATTACATTATACAAAAACTATACTAAAGAAAGAGAAGGATACATCAGAAGGTTTAACAAGAATGATAATAAAAACTGGTAACTGACTCAGAGTCTGACACAGCTGGCTGTGATTGGCCATTAAGTAAAAACAATTCACGTGGAACCAATCAAACATTGACCAGTTGGTAAACGATGTCCAGACCACATTCCAAAGCAGCAAGCAGAGGAGAAGCAAATCAGATAATTGTTGTTTTCATTCCTTTCTGAGGCTTCTCAGCTTCCCAGGAGAAGAAATCCTGGTGAAGGGATTTTTCAGAAAATGTGACAGTGACAAATTAGTTACTCTGAGTTCTGTGATAAAGCCCAGGGAACCACTTTGCTGTTGGTTGCTTTGGTCTGGGATTTTTTTCCTGGCTGGAAAGCGGTGGAGACTCATCTGGAGACTCATTTTTTTTTCCTGTGTGAGTGGAGACTCATCTAACAACTGCCCAAAGAGAAAATCCTCATATCTGCCAAGGTGATATTGCTGTGTAACACCTCCCTGGATTCCAGCCCCTCTGCCTGCCCCAGGCCAGTCTGCCCAGAGGAGCTGGGATGGAAGGAGGCAGCTGGTTAAAAACAAAGATCCCAGGAATTAAACACAGCCTCCAGTGGTGGCCACGACAAGGAGGGCGCTGTTTGGTGCTCTTCTCCTCCTTGGCTGTTTGGAAAGGCCAAGGAAAGCCTAAGGAGATGCTCGGGCACTCACAGCATCACAAATCCCCATCATTGCACTGCTGCTGCCTAGCCTCAGTGCTGGGAATTTTGCATTCTGCATCTTTGTTGCCTTCTGTAAATGTTACAAATAGCAGGAAGGGATGGATAAAACGACACAGATGCTTTAATTATGATTTGATTACAGAGCAAGCAGAGGAGTCTATTCTGAGGAATATGCAATTAGAGAAAATTCTGAGGACTATCTAACCTTCCGAAATTAAAATTAACTGGGATTATTTGAATGGGGTTTGAACATCTCTGAAAAAAGAGATCATTCCTCAAGGATCCTGCTGCTCTTGTCTGCTGGATCCTCTCTGGCTTTGCAGATGGGCTTCAGGGTAACACAATGTCATCTTCCTCAGCTGCATGTGCTACTTCCTTCACCTCTCAATCCCATTTTATTCCCATTTTAGCATCCCTTGCTGGTCACCTACATGAGGGTGACACAGAGCCTGGAAGGAAACAGCCACCCCTGGCTTGGAGCACACAAAAAGGGAGAGCAGTTTAAGCATTCCTGGGTCACCAACAGAGCTTCTCCATCCCACGAGCAGGAAAAATGGAGCTGTGCACGCTTGTGATGCACATTCCAAAGGAAAAGTGTGGATGGAAAATTCCATGCCTTTTCCTCTGGCAAATTATTGAATGGAAGGAAGCTATATGATTAAATATGTTAAGCTTCTCTGTGGGCTTAAATGGTACAAATGGGCTGGATTTAATTCCATTGATTTCGCTGGCAGTCGAACATGAGCAGAATTCCAAATCTGTGCCAGGGCTGAGGAGCAGCAGTGTGAAACCACTGAAATCTCATGGCAGCTCCATCCTGGATGGGGATCAGGGCTTTCTCTGCTGTCCTGAGCTGGGCTCAGCCAGCTGCACAGGGCAGGGGAGCAGTGGGTCAGCCCTGCTGCAGGGCTGGGCTGGGGGCACCAGCAGGGCACGAGGCTCTGGGGTTGTGCCCTGCACCCAGACACTGTCGGGATCTTGAGCTTGTCAGAGTGACCCCGAGAAAAGTTAGAAAGTCTCTTTTCCCAGCCCGAGCTCTTGAAGAAGGAGTCAGAGCTCTTCATTTCTCAGTCTCAAGGTTATTTATTGTTTCTTATCTATAAAAATTTTCTCCTGCCCGGCCAAGGTCCATCCAGCAGGACAGTTCCAGGCACTCTGCCTGCCCTGGGGCAGTGTTGTGTCTTTGTACTAAAAACTCCATGTACAATGTTTGCAATTGCTTTCCAATACCTGTCACCTATGTTAGACAGTGAGCTTCTACTCTAAACCAACCCAAAAGTGCCAACATCACAGCAGAAGATGGAGGCCAAGAAGAAGAAGGAGAAAGGCTGGACATGCCCAGATCCCTCCATCTTGCCTCCTGAGCCCCCATACCAAAAACCCCAAAATCTACTTTTCCACCCCATGATAACTTCACTATTATTCTACCTAAACTGTTGTGGCTTGCTGATCTTCATCTAAGGTTGATAATTTGCTCCATGGGTCATAATCAAACCCACAGGTGTTTTGGGCTCTGTGCCAGGGCTTCTGAGCCCCCTGGCAGGGGTCCTGGCCGTCCTGGACAGCCAGAGGGATGCTCTGGGTTCCCACAAGACACGACTCCTGGCAGCAGCTCAGAGCTCTCATGTTGCTCTTGCTTCCCCTCAGTGCTTGACACGTTCATGAGCCAGTGGTTAAAGGGCTTTTTTGGGGGCTTCTTTTCTGTGGAAGCTTTCAGTGTTTATTGCTTCTGTTTGAAATTGTGTGCAGAGCGCGATGTCAGCTCTGCAGCCTGGGGGAGCAGGGCCTGCCTGGACCCTCTGGGACCCTCCTGGACTCTGCTCGGGCTGGAATCCTTGTTCTGGGGCTGGGGAGGAAAGGAGGGTGGCTGTCGCCTCGGCCAGCCCTGTTCCTGCACTGTTTGAACCCATGAGGAACCAGGAAATGGGGCTTTGGTGCTGCCTGGACGCTCTGGGGAGGGATGGGGTGCTGAGAGGGGCACTGCTGCTTCCCTCCATCCCCAGTGGGCATGGCCGACCTTGGTTTTGACCTTGCTTACCTCCAGAAGACCCCAGAGCTGCCCTGAAAGGGAATGTGGCTGTCAGAGATGCTGCTCAGGACACTCAGAGAATCCCTGCTCTTCCCAACAGGTGCTGAGCACATTTAAGCTCAGCTTAATTCAGCAGCCTGTCAGTCTCCTTTGTCACTTGTAAGGACATTTTCTGGCATAGTGCCTTATATATTTATTTATTTATTTCAACATCTCTTTTTAGGAGCCTTCAAATCCTCCAACTTCAAAGCATTTGTGTGTGTTCCTACTGACCCATGTGTATTTCCCAGGGATAAACCCCAGGCTGACAACTTAGGGATGATTTTTCAAGGGTCTTTTTAATAAATTAGGTTATTTATTTTCTGCCTGAAATTCCCTGGTTGGTGACTAAGAGGAACTTTGTATTAAGCTGTGCAGAGCATAATGAAGTTGCTGTAATGGTAATGCTTTGATGTGGAAATGCTTAAATGCCAAAAAAAAAAAACCAAAAAGAAAAAAAGGAATGGTGTTATTGATAGAGCTTGCTTAGGGTATCTAGGGACAGTTTATATCAAGCAAATATAGATTATACTATAAAGATTATAGATTTTGATAATAGCCCTTTAAAACTCTAATAGCAGACATCATAAAAAGGTCAAAATCAAATTATTTTCCTGGACCATGCTGCTGGTGCTTACAAGCTGAGCCCTTTTTCAAAATAAAGACCTGTGTGATATCAATTATAGAGTCACTAATGCTACAATAGTTGTGCAGGGAGATTTGATTTCCTAACACCTATTTCAAAGCTGCTCCTGGTGCAGAACCTGCCTGGGCAGGCTGTTCAATGTGTGGCAATAAAAGGCTGGAGTGGATTTGCAGCACGTTCGTCTCGCCTAATGAAGGGGGTTACATAAGAGTCCCTTCCCCTCAGCTGCTGGAACTCTATTTCCCATGCCACTTCTTGCTTTCCATGCTGCTGATAGATTAGAAAAACCAGAGTTTGCTGCATTTTCTTCTTTTCTTCTTGTGTCTGTTCTTGAGGCTGATTAGCACAAAGCAGCTCTGAGCCGTGGCTTGGGCACCAGAGATTCTGAGAGCCTCAAACCGCCCCAATAATGGAGCAGGATGAAGGATGCTGGTTGCCATGGGAACAGTGCATGTGCCACACAAGATAATGGGAGTGCTGTGGTGCAGGGATCTGTGCTGAATATTGATTTGAGCTCCCCTGCATTCCTTGGGAGCGCTGGGCTTTGCTGGGTGTTCCACCTGGCGAGGCAGAGCAGCTCATCAGCTGGGCTGGGGCCAGGCAGAGTCTCCTCCTCTGAGCAGAGCTGGCTTTTCCATGGCATGGGAGAAGGAAGAGCAGGAACTGCTGGGGAGAATTATCAGGGTCACAGCCTTTCCTTGTGGAGCTCCTGGGTGTTGAGCTGGAGTTAATGAAGAGTCGGATCTGAGGTGCTCCAGGGCAGTGCCCTGAATTAAAGTGACAATAAAACACCCCTGAATCTGAACCTTCATCTGTGTAATGTTTCTTGTGGTGGCAGTCACCTGGACACCTGCACAGTTCCCCTCTGTATCCATTCATGGTGGCACTGAAAAGTTCATTATGTCCCAGCTTGTCAAGGACGAGTCTAATTAGTGACAGAGCTGTGCAAAATTGAGGGAGTAAGAAACATCAACTCATTGGCAGCCAAACGTTGTTATTATTATTATTATTATTATTATTATTATTATTATTATTATTATTATTATTATTATTATTAATTATTTATTATTATTATTATTATGGCAGTATTGGACATTTCCTCAAGCTGGGGCAAGGTGAAAAATGAAGGGTTTAACTTTGGGGAAGGTAAAACATGAAGGTTTTAACCTGGGGGAAGGTAAAACATGGAAGTTTTAATTTGGGGGAAAGTAAAACATGAAGGTTTTAACTTGGGAGAAACTAAAACATGAAGGTTTTCATTTGGGGCAAGGTAAAACATGGAGGTTTTTATTTGGGGGAAGGGAAAACATGGAAGTTTTCATTTGGGGGAAGGGAAAACATGGAAGTTTTCATTTAGGGCAAGGTAAAACATGAAGGTTTTCATTTGGGGAAAGTGAAACATGAAGGTTTTAACTTGGGAGAAACTAAAACATGAAGGTTTTCATTTGGGGCAAGGTAAAACATGAAGGTTTTCATTTGGGGAAAGTGAAACATGAAGGTTTCATTTGGGGCAAGGTAAAACATGAAGGGTTTAACTTGGAGGAAAGTGAAACATGAAGGTTTTAAACTGGGGGAAAGTAAAACATGAAGGTTTTCATTTGGGGCAAGGTAAAACATGAAGGTTTTAACCTGGGGGAAAGTAAAACATGAAGGTTTTCATTTGGGGGAAAGTAAAACGTGAAGGTTTTTATTTGGAGCAAGGTAAAACATAAAGGTTTTCATTTGGGGGAAGGTAAAACATGAAGGTTTTCATTTGGGGGAAGGTAAAACATGAAGGTTTTAACAAGGAGGAATTCTCTGTGAGCAGGATCACACTTGGCCCTGTTTTTTAGGTGAGGTTGGGATTCTTGCATAAAAATGAATGAAGCAGGATTGGTTCTGCTGTAATTTTGCAGCCTGAAGTTCTGGCTCCTGGAATGACAAAGAAACTCTAATTATTGCTCCTCTAGCCCAGATCCTCAGTAACAAAAACCAGCAAAACTTCCTCAGTGCTTTCTCTGCTTGGCAAGAGGCACCTGGGGCCACTCTTGCTCGGGAGGATTGTGCAGATGAGGTAAAGCAAATTAAATTCCTGTCCTTCTCATGTTTCCCCCTCCAGGAAGGGTGATGCCACAAACTCTTGCTTACCTTCAGCAGGATTGCTGGAAACTGGCCACCTGTTGGAGAAAATGTTGTGTAATTATGGATTTTAGCAGGTTTTGGGAAATAATCTGAATTCTTTCATACCCACCTTGTGCTCTTTGGACGTCCTGGTGTTGTCTGGATTGGCCTTAAAAGCGCTGGACCTTTAGGAAATGTGAATTTCTGTGGCAGCTCTAATAAGATGCTTATCTTGAGGCAGAGATGGTGAACTTTAAAAATATCTGAGGTGTTATTTGTCAGAAATGTATCTGGGAGGACAGATTTAGAAATTCTAGGCTGTTGTGCCCTGCGGGCACGATTTGCAGGTTTGTGTGACTTTGTTCTTCAGCACAGGTCATGTCCAATGTGGTGCTCAGAGAGCCATTCAATCTATTCTCTCCTGCTGGTTTTGGGTTTAAATCCTGCCACCACATCCCAGCAGAGCTCCCAGTTTTATTGCCAGTTCCAAAACCTGATTGTACAGGATCAGCACCTCTGGATTTCTGGCGTTTTTGTACAGCCAGGACAAACTGAGATATCATTTAAGACATCTTTTGATAACCAGGACACCTGCTCTATAATGTACCAAAACTTTTATATTAAACACCCAAACACACTGGTGGACTTTGGTATGTTTAATTAAAGCCATTAGGGACTTTTTATGGTTGGTTGGGATTTTTGGTTTTTGGGGTTTTTTTGTTTTTTTTTTCTATAATGCTTTAATGTTTTCTGAGTTTATGTAATGATTTTGCAGGTGAAAATCTTAGTCTGTTTTAGAAACAAAATCGATTTGAGATTTAGGGGGGGTAACTAATTAATGAACTTGGACATTAGGCATGGCTTTAGATATCAGTAAGATTTCTGCCTGAGTGAAACCTCCCATGCCCTGTGACCCATCCCTCCAGGTGCAGCTGCTGTTCACAGCAGGATTGGGATTTCTGCCAGCTGCCATGGATCAGCTTTGCCTGTAAATGCACAAATCCACACTCCAGCACCATTTGTGTGTGTGTGGAAATGTGTGTACTCCACGTTCCCCCCCTCTCCTGCCCTCCCCTGGCAGTGGTTAAGACGATTTCTGGGGTTATGGAGCTCTTCAGCTCAGGTCCAAGTGAACAGACTGAATGTCAGCTGGAGCTCTTGCTCTGGTCTGTGCTGTGCACCCAGCTGGGAATGGTTTGTCACCATAACGAGGTGACAATGTCATTCTGAGCCAACCTGCAGAAGTGGCACAGCCATTGAGTGTCACTTGTTTGTTTTTGGGCTGTCTGGGCAGTCCTGGGCAAGCAGCATCTCAAAGAAAGCTCAGCTTTAGCTATGGGGGCAGGCAGAAATGTCTACAACCACACACAGCAGCCTGGCGGTGTGCCTGTGGGGTTTTATAGGGTTTTATGAGGTTTTATGGGGTTTTATGGGGTTGATGCCTGCCAGCCTCTGCTCTGCACCCAGGAATTTCCCACACCAAAATGGTGCTACATTTGATAAAACCAGGGGCTGTGTTTACACCGTGATGTCTCCTCACCTGCCATTTTTCTGAAAAAGTAGACTTTGAGGGGATAAATCCCAAAGCCACGTGAAAGGCAGGGAATCTGGTGCTGCTGTTCCATGGAAAACCACCCAAAATGTTCACCTGACCCCTCAGGTGACCTCTCTTGGCTGAACTCCCTGCCCTGAGAGCCGCTGCTGATTGCTGGTGTTAGGAAAATTAACCCACAAACACCAGAGGTTTATGTCCAAAAAGGAGACAGAGGAGTCCTTTCTGGCTTTATTCCAATAAAGGGAGAGGCCATGGGGGCATCCCCTGGGGTCTCTCACATTTTTGGAGGACACAGCCTCCTTTTTATCCCAGTTTCCAGCCACATTTCCCTTCTCTCTTTCCCCATTGGCTGAGGTACTTGGGAGATACCGACTCCTCAAATCACCTGATACCAGAGATTTCCCTCCCTTTTAATTTTTAATTCTTACAGAATTTAGGTGGTTTTTTTCCCCATTGTTTCTTTCACCTCTTAATGTCTAATTTAGTTTATCAGCAAACCTAAAGTTTATTTGTAAAAGCAAATATCTTTTTCCATTCATCAATCAGTGGAATCCTTCCCATTGTTTCTTTTATCTCCCAGTGCTGGTTTTATCTACCAGCAGACCCACAGCTTGTTTGGAAAGACAAATCCACTATTCCTCTCACTGGGGTGTGGGGCACAGCATTCTGTAACCCCGCCCTGTTCACTGCACTAAAACTGGGATTATAAAGCAAATTACCTCCCTTTGGCTGGCCAAGTTTTTCGGAGAGCAGGTGTGAGAAAAAATGTGGCTGCTGCCCCCTCCCCAAACCCACAAAAGCTCTGCCTGCTGGCTTGGGCACAAAATTGTCCCAATGATCAGCTGTGGTGTTGAGAGGGGAATAAGAAGGAATATTTCTGGAGGAAACAGCAGGGAAGGGAGTCAAGTGTGTACCTTGGAAAGTGTAAGGGGATAGAATATAAGAAAATCAAGGTAGTGTAGAAAGTAATCTCACCCCTAAGGAGTTGCAGCTGGGCCAATGATCAAAGATTAGGAACAGGCCTGACTTTAACAGGCCACAGCTGTAAGCAATGAGAAGAAGATGCTATAACAGAGTGGGGTGGGTGGGTGAGAAGGGAACTGGAGTCCATTGGCTGCTTTGTGGAGAAGAAAGAGTCGGTGCTCTGAGGAGCTGCCCACGAGAAACACCAAGGAGGTTTGGAACTTTTGTGATGAGGAGACAGCAGTATGGAACCCCTGTGATAAGATGACAACAGGAAAGAGCTTGAATAAGCCAACAGGAGTTTGCCCTGCTTGTGAATCTGGTGCCGGCATCCTGGTCCCTCCCCTGAGGAGCACAGGGAGGATTTTGCTGGATCCCAAACACTACCAAAGGGGTTTGGCTGTGGTTTATCACTCAGAATTCCTTTTGAAGTGCTCCCAGCAGCCTTCCAGAGGAGGCAGCTTTGCATGAAGACATGGTAGGATTCCATCTTCATGGCTGGCTGCAAAAGGTGATGGATGGCTGTGCTTCCCAAACCCAGGCAGGCCTGTGGGGAAGATTTTTCCCCACATTTGCATTTGGCAACTCTGAGGATATTAATTTCCCCTGAGCATGAGGATGGCTCTGCTTTTGCACAACAAGAGTTTCCAAGGAGGCACTTGAGTGACAAAAGCTGTTGCCAGGGGTCTCCAAGGCACTTGACAGGTTTATGGAGTGATGATCAACTGCTGGGGTAGTCCCAGTGGAAATTGGGTTTGATGGAAATAATAAAGAAGTGGAGGTGCTCAAGGACATCCATAGAAAGCAATTTGGAGAGGCTGTGGAACATTTGGATTTGTCTCAGTGTGATTCCTCCCACAGAAGGGAGCTGAGCTGTGACTGCTGGGATTTATTACAGCTTTATACCTTTTCAGATTGAAAATTGAGCTGCAGCACGAGAGCCTGCTCCTGTCTTTATGCAGATTACATAAAAATAAATGGCTAACTGATGTAGGTAATATCTTGGGGATGGGGAAGGTTCAAATGAAAATTCTCCAAGAATGTCTTTTATTTTGCAGGAGCTTGTATGTCTTGTGGTTTAGTAATGGGCAAATATGCACCTGGAAAATGCTTAAATGGGCCTTTAAATATGTCCCAAAATTTCCTGGATAATTTTTTAAAGTCTATTTTAAATAAAACCACGCACACTATTATGTTCAGCTCACATCTGTGCCAGCACTGACAGTGGTAGAAAGGCAACCCCATTTAGTTTCTTTTGTTCTTTATGTAAGAACTTGCTGCCTTGTCTTCTGAGCAGCACAAAAGCTGCTTTATTTCAAGGAACACATACTTGCTGAGCAAACCCCTCAAGAGATTGTTTTGCCTGTCATGACACCACTACATTTTCATTTGGCCACTATTTTTGAAGTTGTAGGAAACCTCAACAGAATTGCATTGCAAGGACAGAGCTGCTTGTGTTGGGATTTGCTTCAAGAGCTTAAAAAAAGGATTGCTGAGAGGTGCCTGAAGCATGGCAGGTAAATATGTGAGTACCTGGTGGTTAAAATCCAGGTGTGTTGGATTATTTTCATTTATAGAGATGCTGATATTAGAGGTGAGATGGAGGGGTAGGGCAATAATCTCCCTTTTTACAAATGCCGTATGAAATTCTTTGTATTCTGACTCCCTCCAAAGCTTGTGTAGCTTAATTTTAATCCCCACAACCTATTGTGAGGATTAATTGAGTTCATGTCAAAACTAGCTGCTTCCTCCATCTGAAAACCACACTGGTGAGGATAAACAGAAAGTAAAGCAAGCAGAATAAAAGTGAGTAGGTTTCTGGCCAGGTTTCTCCCTGGCGGTGACCAAGGTGTGCAGACTGAGGGAAAATTGCTGTAAGCGCCCAGAGATGTGTCAGTGGCACTTCCCTTGGGGACAGGAACACACAGAAATCATTAACTCTGCACAGGAATGGCCCCAGTGAGGGAGCTCAGAATTATCCTCCATGGGAAGCAGATGGGAACCATCAAGGCCACCCTCCCTGCCCTGCCTGCTCACAGGAGGCTCTTGGCAGCAGCAGTGCAGAAATATTTGCTGCTGGCTCCTGAAGGAGCAGTTACTCCCTCTTGCATCCTTTGGGATGAAAGAATGGCCAAGGAGCCAAAGCCTGAGCATTTTTTGCCCTCATGCACCATTTTATTCCACTTGATCTGCTAATTTTTGGTAGCAAGAAGTTCTACTGCACTTAATCCAGGTGCAGGGTTTGGGAGCTGGGTCCAAGAGAAGAGTTTGTAGTTGAAGAGTTTGAACAACCTCAGCTTGCCACACCTCAGTCTGCTCAATGCTTGCTTCTGGATTAGGAGCATAAACAAGCAAAAAAAAAAAAAACATTCTGCAGAATGCTTTAACCATCTGAAAAACCCCAAACAAACCAGGCAAGGAACAAAACCCTTAAGAATTGTTTAAGAAGCAGCTCTGGGATAGGAGAGATTACTGTGCTCAGCACTTGGCCCCTGTGGCAGCCTGTCCTATGTGTGAAAGCAAAAGAAATGTCTGTCTGCAGCTCCTTCTGTTATCAGGGCTGGATTCTGCAGAGAAGGGCTGCTGGAAGGACATTTCCATGGGCGCCATCCATTCTGTGGGCTTGTATTACCTGTGATTTTCTGGGATGGTTTCTGTGGGAAGCCAGTCTGTGGATCTGCGACAACCCCTTGGCCTTCCTGCTGCCTTGGGCTGGTTAAGATCACACTGCTTTGTCTGTTTGTTATTTTTTTAAAGGCATTTGCTGTGTTTATGTATGAATTGATGGCAGGGGGTTGTTCTAAGCTCTGTTCTGAGCTAGGATGTTTGTAGCACAGCAGTTTTTTCTCCTGCCTGCAGGATGGAGGCTTTGCACACAGCTGCTGGAGATGAGAGGAAGCTCTTGGAGCGGAATTTGGGCAGCTGGAAGAGAGAGAAATGGGGTCTTTGCAGAACACCATAGCTCCACTGGCCTGGATACCCTTCCAGCAGTGGACAATGCAGTTCTGTGCTTTTAGGTGGTGATGGGGAGCATAAAATGTGGATTGGGTGGCAGCTGGGCTGCTGTGCCTTTTTGTGTGGGAGGGTCCTTATTTTCCCCAGGAAGGCTGAATTGGTCATTGTTCTCTCTGGAGGATGGGAATCACAAAAGAATGCTGCTTCCATTTATTCTCCTTACAGTTTTAATTCAGTCCCAGCTACTTAATGTCACCACTGCTTCCACAAAATGCTTCCAGTTCTGGAACATTTAAATTAAATGTTATGAAAGTAAATTATTGTTAAATAATTTATAATAAACAAATTATAATATAATGCATATATTAAGTATAATAAATAAATAAAATTCTTTATTAATTAAATTAAATTTTATTAAATTTCTTAAATTAATTAAATTAAACATCTGAAATTAAAATCACCTCCCCCCAACTTAAATCAAGGCTCTGTATTCTGTTTGTGTAATGGTGGCATCTTCCTTAGAAGCAGAGTGAAATTCCATCACTGGAATCACTCTGAAATACCCAGAATGAATTGTGTGTGAGGGTGCCTGAAGTGCCTTGCAGATGAAACGCCTCCAGCAGCGGCAGCAGGGTTTGTTTGTAGGAGCAGGAGCTCTGTGTGCCGTGTAGCAGTCAGGATTCACAGCTTTCCTGCGAGCTCTGATACTCCAGCAATAAAGAGTTCCTTTGTTTACAGGAGAGCAGGGGGGAAGGCACCCTCCAGGCTGTTGTTTCTGGCTCCTGACATGTGATAGAACACGAGAGCGTGCCTTGGCTTGTGGCATCTCAGATTGGCACCTTCCCAGGGAGGGGGGATCTTCAGGGGGAGCTGGGAGCTGACACTTTGTCATGTCCCTTGATGAGCCCTAGAGAGAGCTGCTGAAAGCACTGGGGGATGTGGTGCATAACAAAAATGGGATGCTGGGAGAGTCACACGCAGGGTTTGTGCTCAGGAGCTGAGTTACACAAGGTGCAGTGCTGTCTTGTGGGGAGCACTTCCAGAAATGGGAATTTCTTGGCGAATAAAAGGCTTCCAGCTCTGGTCCCATGGGTCTTAAAAATGGTGCCAAACACATCTACAAATCGTGTTGCCATTTGTGGATGTGTTTGGCAGCTGTGACCCCTCTCCTGCCCCCATCCACATCTTTCCCTCCCTAGTCTGAGCTGACCATTAGACCAAAACATAATTAAGCCTGGTATTTCTGACCCAAACTAGGCATTAATCAGTCAGCATGGGGGTTTTTAATTTTTCTGAGGCGTCTAAGGAAGACGGACACCTCAATCCCACTGAAATGCACATGTGTGTACTTCTGAAACATTCAGCCCCACTCTAATATAATCCAATGGTGATCTGTGATCAACACATTCTGAATTACATATAAATATTTCCTCTGTGATATTCCCATTGCCCATACAATGTCTTAATAATGCTCCCACTGTTGTTTTTTTCTCTCTATTTAAATTTTACCACTTGGTACCCACAAGTGCTTCCACAGCTCAAGAGAACCCAACTTTCCTCAGCTTCCTCATTGAGGCAGGCAGTGAATTGCTGTGAATTTTGCACAAGTTTTCTTATCCTGAACAAACCTGGAGAAACAGAACTCTATGAAAATGTGCAAATAGCATTGGCCCTGCTGAAGGGTGACAAGGTTTTGCCTTCTTAAGCAACGTGCCAGCTTTGCCCTGAGTGTTGTTATCCCTTCAGGATCATTGGGAGAGTTTGATACTTGTGTTGGTAACCAAACATAAAGGCCATGGTTTGAAGATGGGAATGATGAGAGTGCAAAATTGGAGATATCTGAGTGCAGCCTCTGCTGGTGGGAAGCACTTCAGCCAATGTTTACACCAGGAAGAAACAGTATTTGGAGCCTATTTGCTCTATTAATAAATGAATAAATAAACAAGTAAAGGCAGGAGGATTTTTTCTGCCTTCCCTGATGGAAAGCTTTATCCACAGCAGCTGCCTCCATGGGCCTGGCATCCCCCAGGATCTCTGGGCTGCCTTTAGAGGTGATGAAAATCTCTTCATGGTGCTCCTCACAGAAAATTTGGGAAGAGCCTCTGGAGGTCACCAGGCTCATACAGGAGCCTGTGGGTTTGGCCGTTTGGCTGCATTTCACTGGCTCACAGACAAACGGCAATAAATCAATAAATTGTGCACATCCCTCACTTTCTCTGTTCCCTCCAGGCACACAAATGTTTCTAGCTACAGGGCAATGAAGATTTCTCTCCTTACTGTAATAACTTTATACCGTGGTATGCTGTTTGTTTGTTTGGGTTAAAATCCGCTCCCTTTCGTGAAATTCCATTTTCCTTCAAAGCAACACGGGCTCCCAGTGGAGGCTGAGGAACTTCACAGCTTTCTAGAGCCAAGGCCCCCGTGTGCACAATCCCTGCAGTCTGGCAGGATATTTGGAGCAGCTCCATTGCTGCTTTAGACTCAATCACAGGGGAGAACTCTTCACTCAGTCTGTACCGTGCCGATAAGAACTGAAATTTTTCTGTGGAGAAATCCAACTTGTTTTGTTATTTTATTGAGCTCAGAGGGTATGGAATTAACTATAATGTGCATTATTCTTGAGGAGTCCCATTTGCCTGGTTAATACCTGGAAGATGGAGCTCCAGAGGAGCTGGCGTGTGTTGTTCCAACTCAGTATTGTGCAATACAGAAAGATTTCTGTTCTTCTGCAGAGCCAAGGAATTGCTTATTGTCTAATAGGCAGAAACAGATTTTTATTTTGATTTCTTTGGGCAAAGTGCATTTTGGAAAGGAGGTTATTAGTAATGAATAAAGAAATGTGGATGAATATAAAAGACAGTGTTATTTCAATCCAGGTTTTGCGGCGTTGGGCTCTGGCAAAAAAAGAACTTTGTGCCTTGGTATGAACAGGTGCAGCAATTGCTTTTGAAATGAGTCCAAGCAAGTAACATTAAGTCCTCATTTTACACCTCAGTGAGTGCTGTGCAAAGAGCAGAACTTCCCAGCAGCATAAGCAGATATAATTCCATTGATAGCTTTGGCACTGGGCCTGCTCACTTAAAGCAGAGGAGTAGTATCTGCTCACGCCTCAGCAAACAAAACCCATCCATTATATAGGTCAGGACTTTTTTTGTGTGAAAAATGCGTATTTTATGATTGGCTTTTTGCAAATATTAAAATGAATATTATATGTGTTATGTTAGAAAGTTATGCTGTATTAATTTTCTTAAGTCGTGTGTTAAATATAGTTGTAAGTTATAACATAAGGTTAAAATAGAAACTATGCTATGTAGGATACTTTTTTAAAAGAGAGGAATGAGGTACTCTCACCGAGATAGCAGCCACAGGACACCTAAATCTTTCAGAGAAAGGGAATTTATTGCTCCCCCATCAGAAGAAATTAAATTCTTCCTGCCTCACTCAGTCCTGAAGATGCCATCAGGATTCAGAGGAAGAAGCTGACACTGACCAGACAGAATCCTGTGTTTGACTGGAAATTTATGCATCAAATATGAGGTGTATGAATATGCAACAGGTTATTGTTTTTAAGGGTTAATCCTCCGTTAATGTGGGTCCTTTTTCGGGTTTATATTTTACCCAGAAAAGGTACCCGGACGTCCATAACTCTTTGTTTCTATTGTCTCATATTGTCCTATTCCAAATTGTCCAAATTATTATTACTCTCATTATATTGCTATTTTTATAACCATTTTATGACTATTAAACTTTTAAAATTTTAAAAACAAATGACTGGCATTTTTCACATTTTGGGACAGACCTCAGCCTTTTGAACACTTTCCTTGCCCAGGTGAATGCTGCATTCCCAAAAAGAGCCTCTGTTCCCCCAGCTCCCACTCCTGGGGCTGCAGGAGCCATGGGGCTTCCCCTCAGCTGGGGCCTTTGAGGGCCCCAACAATGGCAGCAGGATTTGGCTTCCAGACCTTCAGAACTTCCCTCCCGTGAAAAATGTCAATCACTTGTTTTAAAACTTTAAAAGTTTAATAGTAATAAAATAGTAATAAAAATAGTAATATAATTAGAGTAATAAAAATTTGGACAATTTGAATTAGGACAATATGAGACAATAGAAACAAAGAGTTACGGACACTCCGGGTACATTTTTCTGGGTAAAATGAGCCTGAAAAGGGACACATGTTAACAGAGGATTAACCCTTAAAAACAATAACCTGTTGCATATTCATACATCTCATATATGATGCATAAATTCCATTCAAACCCAGGATTCTGTCTGGTCAGTGTCAGCTTCTTCCTCTGAATCCTAACCGGTGTCTTCAGGGCTGAGTAAGGCAGGAAGAAGTTCATTTCTCCTGATAATGGGGCAATAAATTCTCTTTCTCTGAAAGATTTCAGTGTCCTGTGGCTGCTATCTCGCTGCAAGTCCTTTCTTTAGAAAAAAAGTATCTTACACAGCATAGTTTCTATTTTAACATTATGTTATAACCTAAAACTATATTTACCACACTACTTAAGAAAATTAATACAACATAACTTTCTAACATAACACATATAATATTCATTTTAATATTCGCGAAAAGCCAATCATAAAATACGCATTTTTCACACCTCCCGAGGGGAGAGGGAAGGGCTCCCAGCACAGAGGGGTGAATGCACTCCTGGGACCAGAGCCTGAGGAACACTTCCAGCTCCTTTAGAAAGGAGGCAGCTCTGTGAGAGCACAGTGTTCCCAGCTTGAAATCCTGGGACAAAAGGGGCAGGGAACCTTCCAGAGCCCAGTGCTGCTGTGGGGAAACAGCTCTGCCTCTGCTTGGGAGGTGGACGAGCCCCTGGGGAGCTGTCTAGAAAAAGAATTTGGAAAAGGAGTCAGTGCAGGGTTCTGGGAACTCATTGTTGATGGGGCAGAGAGGTGGTTTGGTCTCTTGTGAATGAGGAGCTGCCTTGGGATTCTCTGTGGCAGGTAAGGAATATATCTAATGTATCTAGTATATTTAATATGTATTATATATCTAATATTCTGCCTGCTCCCTACTTCTCTCCTTCCTTCTCTTCCCAACCAAGAGCCAGGGACAGTGGAGGGAGTGGAAGGGAATTTTCTGCTCTTGCTCTCCATTCCTGTAGCTCTCCTCCAGGAGCTCTGCCCGAGCAGGGCAGTGCTGCTCACTGGTCTTGCATTAGGCTCAGCATTTTTTTTTCAGAAATGTTGGTGCTGAATATTATCTTTTCAGTTTTATTTTAAAAATTCATTGATGTAAGATCATGTTTTGAGTATTTCTCTCAGTGCTCCCAGTCAGTGGACCCAGAAAAGTTCAGTGCTCACTGGGGTTCTCCCAGTTGCTGTGGAACCTTGAACCATTTGGGAACATCTCAGCTTTTTTTATGTTTTGCTTTTTTTTTTTAATGGAAGCATTTGTAGCGAGGCAAATAAAAAGACATTTCCAGTAATGGAACCATCTCCTCCCTGGCAGGTTTCTCTTGGAAGCATGGCTCAAAGTTTTCCTCCTGCTATTCAGCTGTGTTAAACTTCTGGGCTGTTACCTTAAATTCAAGCATCAATCTCACCAGCTTAAAGCAAAACTTATGCATTTTAGTATAAATAAAAATTAAAAAAAAGCCACAGAGCTACATTTAAAGAGGTAGAGCACGTAATTCTCATCAAGTGTTGATTAAAGTCTTGAATAAAATACATTTTTCCTGTGCCATCACTGCTGTAGATTGTTAAGAAAAAGAAAACTAAAGCTCAGCTGTGTTCTCCAGGAGCTCAGGGAGGCAGCAGTTATTTCTTCCCATTAGGAAGGTGACATTCCCAGATAGATGGCCTAGAAAATTGTTTCCAGAGAGTGAGAAAAATTAGTTCAGGAGGGTTACTGAGCATCCAGCTCTCTGCTTTGCAACAAATTGCTGGGTACCTGGCAGCACATGGCACTGTGACAAGTGTGCAGCCTGGGGGGTGCTGACAGAATGGGAGATGCTCCAGACACCTCTTCTCTTTCACATTCTGCCTGAGCTTGCAGAGCTGGGCTACAAAATTCCCATCTTTGGGGCTTTTTGTGGATGTTGATAAGCTGAGCAAGGATATTCCATTGGTGTACAATAAATATGGTGCCTCATAGTCATGCTGGGCTTGGGTTTCTGGTTTTTTTAAGTGATAGCATGTTGTGCTAATTTTCAAATTGTATGAATTCAAATGACCCTAAGGCATTGGACAGAAAGACATTTGGTGTTTGTGGGGAATTCTGTAGCAGTTTCATGTATGGAGGGATTCTTTTCTTACTGGTTTGCAATTGGCTTTTTGCAAATCAAATTTTTTGTTTTACTTTTGCTCCTAAATACAACAATGCACCTTATAAAACCAGTGCAAGGGGAAATAAACCTGAATTCATTATTCCAAAACACATTTTGCTCCCTTCAGATCTGTTTGTCAGCATTTGGCACTGTCACCCATGTGGGACTCTCCCTTCAGCCAAGGCTTGGAAAGTTTTAAATGGGAAGTAACTGAACCCTCCCAAGCTGCTGCTGTAGGGAGTGAAGGAAATGAGGTTTTGTGCCATTCGTATTCCCCTGGGTTTCTGACCAGCATTTCAAACACAAAGTGAGGGAGAGATTTCCTCCTGTGAGTCCTATTGAGCCCAGCTATTGTGAAGGGATTGTGGGAGCTGAAAAAGAGCATAAAAAATACCTGTAGGGACAGATCCATGAGAAAAAAAAAATAAGGCTTATAATTGTGGTGCTCATTATGAAGTTTGTTCTTTGATTTAACAGATTCCTGGAGCCTGGGACTGACTCCCAGTCACTTCTGATGGGGGTGAATTCATCAGCTATTTGTTAGGAAAGACCTACCACAGGTCCACAGAATGCAATTACAAAGCTGACACTGTGCCAGGACTGTTGATTTACTTTCCAGAAAGTGCCAAGGCATCTTTCACAGTCACAGATCGTGACTCTCACCTTTTGGATGGGACACGAGGCTGGTTTTATTGGGAAAATATGGCTGCAGAAATAATTTGCCTGGTGTATAAATAGATCTGCATGTGGTTGTGTTCCTCAGGAGAAGAAGGGGAGCCAGCTGAGCTGCCAAGCAGCACAGATAAATTGTATCTGGAAAAGAGAAGTATTAGTTGCAGGAGGACAGAGGTAATTGGGACCATATGTTGTTCCAAGCTTTTCCTCAACTGAGCAGTCATGTATTACAGTGCAAACAGCTGAAACTGCTCCACACTCATCTCTGAGTTGTTTTGGGTGTTCAGTGATGGCCTTGAGTTCTTTGGGGCTGTGCAAATCCAGAAATCCTGGCTGTTGCCTCAGCAGGAGCCAGTGGCTGAGCTGCAGAAACAGGAGCCAGAGGTGAACTGGGCTGTGGAGCATCAGGAGTAAAACAGTGCCTCGAGTATTGGCATCAGAGAGCCGGGTGAGATTTGGGAGTGATGGAAAAAGGAGTGGAAAAAACACTGCTCCAGGAGCTCTGGACAGGGAATAGGGTGGGATGGGACTAGAGGCAGAAATGAGGAATGCCAGAGGAGGCACAGGAGTGTGGGGTGCATTGAGGGACTGATCAGCTCTGTGAGAACACATTTGTTCCAGACAGTTACTGGAGAATGTTTGCAGCAGGAAGCAGGGAATGTTCAAATATGAGCAAGTATTCAGATTATTCTATGTAAATTTGACCTCTGGCTCTCTGAAGGCCAATGGAGCAGGACTCTGCAAGGCCCAGGAGGCACATTAGCAGTGAGCAGCATCCAAATGACATTTCAGACACTAAATACAGCAACTCCCTCTCCTCTAATATCCCATCTGTCTTTGTTCTGTCTGGCTGGCTAATTTATTGGAGTCTTGTCTTGTGACAGTTTATTTATCCTCATCACAGACTTCTTTCATGTAGCCAAGATTTCCAGTTTGGCTGAGGGAAGGAATATTGCTGCAGTGCAATTCTCCATTTGTCTGAGAGATAAGCTACCAAAATCTCAATGTGCTCCCCTGGAGCAGTGTGGTAGGACCCCAAAGCAGTTCTTGACCCTGTGCCTTGTCATTAAAAGCCACAAATCATCCATGATTTGTGATCCTTTCCTGATGTGAAAACTGAGAGTCCGCTGTTGTACAGGATCAGTGTTGTTAATCCTGTCCTGATAAAATGTTGTTCTATGATGGTAATTGCACATGTGGTGCAAATTTACTTTTGCACCCTTTCCTTACTTTATTGCTATTGTCCCATCACTGCTTCTTGTACATTTTTCCTGCTTGGCTTCATAAAATGAGATTCTCAAGGGGCTGGAATGATCTTCCAGCCTGGAGAGCACAGACTGGCTGGGGAGAAGGACTTGTTGGTGCTGCATGATCCGCTTGGTAAAAACTGGAACAGATGCTGCTCCTCTTTGTCTGCTGATCTTCCCAAATCCAGCAAGAAACAGGGGCAAGGCAGCACCTTTTGAGCAGAACTAAGTGGGGAATAATTATATTCCGGCCTGAAAATTCCTAATCCGAGGGATTTCCTCCACCTCAAAACACGATCTCTTAGTCCAGCCTTAAACCAGCCCTGGCTGTGCTATCCCAGCACAGAGAGGGTGTCCCTGGATGTGCCTCTGCCTCCCAGTATTGCTCCTGCTCCCCTTTTTCCATCACTTCCCACGAGCAAAGGGGGTGAAGAATTGCCATCCCAGCTGGCCCAGGAAGGAGCTGATCCTCTCCTCCTGTCCTGTGTTTGAAATGCTGACATGCAAGCAGGGCAAAAAAGGAGCTGTATAGTAAATATTTTTGCCCAACATCTGGGAGGAATGATGAGGAGGACTCCATCTTATCAGAAGGCTAATTAATGACTTTATTATACTGTATTATTCTATACTATATTACATTACATCCACACTGAATCTGCCAATCACAGAGTCTTGTGACAGTCAGCCCACAGTCCTGACACACACACACACCTGGATTCAATTGGTCAGTGAATCAAAACACTCACACCAGAATCCAGTTATCAATTCTCTTCAGGTAAACAATCTTCCACCAATGCATTCCACTTGTGAACAACACAGGAGCAGTAAATGAAATAAGAATTGTTTTTCCTCTCTCTGAGGTTCGGAGAATGTGAATCCCAGGAATATATTCTTGGGAAGTGACACCTTGGCTTAGATGGATTCAATTGGCCAATGAATCACAACACTCACACCAGAATCCAATTATCAATTCTCTTCAGGTAAACAATCTTCCACAATGCATTCCACTTGTAAACAACGCAGGAGCAGTAAATGACATAAGAATTGTTTTTTCTTTCTCTGAGGTTCAGAGAATATGAATCCCAGAAATTTCTTGGGAAGAATTGTGCCTTGTTTTTCTCTGCGAAGAGAAATGTGGTGACAGAGCAGAGTTTGAGCAAAGCCTGTTCTGGAGACTTCCATCAGCACTGTCGGGTTTCCTGTGCTGAGAGCCCCTTTCCTGCCCAGGAACATGAGTGCCTGTGGGAGCCTTTTCCTGCTGCTCTCCCTGAGCTGCTCTTGTGCTTGCCCTTGCCTTTGCCTCCAATCTCTCCCACAGGTGGAGTTTGCTGATGGAAACTCTGCCTGGGAGCCTTCAAAGTGTGCCTGGCAGTGCCCTTTGCATGGTAAATAATGAACATTTCCCAGGATGAGGTTTGGAGAAAGTGGGTGGAGGTGAATTTTTTCATTGAGATGAGGAGTGTGTATGGTTGGGGTTTTTTTTCCCCTTCTCTGCTTTTCCAGAGCACTGTGCTGCCTAACTGGAAGATATAATGGCTGTATGAATTGCTATTTAATCAGGGATGCTAATTAAGTCTTAGCTCTTTAATGCTTTCATGGGAGAGCTGTATATGATTTGCAGTGGCTGGAATTGCAGTTGCAGGCAATTAAGCTTCTCTTGGCTTTGTAGAACCTGAAAGTGCAAATTTCTGAGGAAAATTCAGGGCTTGGAGTGATCCTGTCACCTTTAACATATCCCTTGGACTGAGGGTAGGAGATGTTTGGAATAGGAAATGTTCTAAAGCAGCCAGGCAATGAAACAGTGCAATCATTTCAGATTTTAAGCCTTTTTTGAGTGTATAATTACAGTAGTACATCCACTTTTATGGCACAGTTAATATAATTGAAGGTTAAATATAAAGCCCATTTGGAAAAAGAAATTTCGCTTGTTTTTTCACTTGTTTAGATTCATACTGAAATAAAAAAAATGTTTTGAGCTAGGGCTGTCTGCTGCCTTATCAGGTGGCAGCAAAGAATTCCCAATTCTGGGTCTAGGCAATCCTTCCCAAACAAGTTGGTCCCACCAGCAAGTGGATGGAGACATTTAAGAAGTGGGACAAAATGTGCAGGACACTTGTCAGGCTTGTGAAGCACAGTTAAAACCAACCCAGGAGCTACATTTTCAAGAGAGCAAGCAGGTCTGTTTGTGAGCAAGAACTGGCTGGGATTTTTAGGGTTTGATGGGCTTTAGCCCCCCAAATATTGTATTTTGGTAGCTGAGATCAGTGACACCGTGTGGTGGTCACCTTAATTTTCAATCCTCTGGGAGCTGCTTTTCAGTAAGCATGTCAGAGCCTGGCATCCAAAAATGTGCCATTTCTGCATGGCAAAAGGGCCACAAGGGAGAAGAAAAATAAAGAAAAATATTAATATAAAATAAAGAAAAATATAAATATCTCTCTTGCTTGATGAGAGTGCTTCTTGAAAAAGCAGTCTGCCCTTG
This sequence comes from Diglossa brunneiventris, assembly GCA_019023105.1. NCBI lineage: Eukaryota > Metazoa > Chordata > Aves > Passeriformes > Thraupidae > Diglossa > Diglossa brunneiventris. Next base: position 3,299,880 of record CM032365.1, on the reverse strand, counting down.
GACAAGGGTAATTCAGAGACATTTCAGATACTTGAGGCCTGAGAAAGAGAGCACAAGATGGACTTTTTGGATTAAAGTGTGGTCCATAATCACACTCCTGAGATTAGAGGGGTGGTTATTTTAGAGAGTCCCCTCTCCTTCCCCCTTTCTGCTGTGGCAGGCACTTCTCAGCAGGGCAGCTGGAAATGGAAGGGTGAGGAAGGAGCACTGATGTCCTCAGCAGCATCTCCCTGAGCAAAGGTTGGTCTCTCCTGCTCCCTGCAGGTTGGGCAGGTTCCCTTCCCTCGCCTCAGCACATCCCTGCACTGCTCTGGCGTTTTCCAGCTGGGTCCCCCTACCCAGCACTGAATTATTTCACACCACAGCCCTGTGATGATGAGCTGGCAAATATCCATGGAGGGAGCAGATCCCACAGGCTGTGGCCATGCAGAGGGGGCTAAAATTCCCTGGGCCCACAGATCCACAAATGGGGCTGAAATTGCCTGGGCCCACAGATCCCACAGGCTGTGGCCATGCAAATGGGGCTGGAATTCCCTGGGCCCACAGATCCCACAGGCTGTGGAAATAAAAATGGGGCTGAAATTCTCTGTGCCAACAGATCCCACAGGCTGTGGAAATACAAATGGGGCTGAAATTCCCTGTGCCAACAGATCCCACAGCATGTGGGTGCACAAATGGGGCTGAAATTCCCTGGGCCCACAGATCCCACAGCATGTGGGTGCACAAATGGGGCTGAAATTCCCTGTGCCAACAGATCCCACAAGATCTGGAAATACAAATGGGGCTGAAATTCCCTGGGCCCACAGATCCCACAGGCTGTGGAAATAAAATGGGGCTGAAATTCGCTGGGCCAAGAGATCCCACAGGCTGCAGCCCAGAAATGGCCAGATTTTTTTTTTTTTTTTTTCAGATTTTTGCCCTCTGAAAACAGGAAATTCACTGTGCCAACAGATCCCACAGGCTGTGGGCACAGAAATGGGGCTGAAATTCCCTATGCCAACAGATCCCACAGACTGTGGCCCACAAATGGGGCTGAAATTCCCCAGGCCAACAGATCCCACAGGCTGTGGGTGCACAAATGGGGCTGAAATTCCCTGTGCCAACAGATCCCACAGACTGTGGCCATACAAATGGGGCTGAAATTCCCTGGGCCCACAGATCCCACAGGCTGTGCCACACAAATGGGGCTGAAATTCCCCAGGCCCACAGATCCCACAGGCTGTGGAAATAAAATGGGGCTGAAATTCCGTGGGCCAAGAGATCCCACACACTGTGGCCCACAAATGGGGCTGAAATTCCCCGGGCCCACAGATCCCAGAGGCTGTGGAAATACAAATGGGGCTGAAATTCCCTGTGCCAACAGATCCCATAGGCTGTGGGTGCACAAATGGGGCTGAAATTCCCTATGCCAACAGATCCCACAGACTGTGGCCCACAAATGGGGCTGAAATTCCCTGTGCCCACAGAACCCACAGGCTGTGGGTGCACAAATGGGGCTGGAATTCCCTGTGCCCACAGATCCCACAGCATGTGGGTGCACAAATGGGGCTGAAATTCCCCGGGCCCACAGATCCCACAGGCTGTGGCCACAGAATGGGGCTGAAATTCCCTGGGCCCACAGATCCCACGGCATGTGGGTGCACAAATGGGGCGGAAATTCCCTGTGCCAACAGATCCCACAAGATGTGGAAATACAAATGGGGCTGAAATTCCCTGGGCCCACAGATCCCACAGGCTGTGGGTGCATAAATGGGGCTGAAATTCTCCAGGCCCACAGATCCCACAGGCTGTGGCCATGCAAATGGGGCTGAAATTCCCTGGGCCCACAGATCCCACAGCATGTGGGTGCACAAATGGGGCTGAAATTCCCTGTGCCAACAGATCCCACAGGCTGTGGAAATACAAATGGGGCTGAAATTCCCTGTGCCAACAGATCCCACAGGCTGTGGGTGCACAAATGGGGCTGAAATTCCCTGTGCCCACAGATCCCACAAGATCTGGAAATATAAATGGGGCTGAAATTCCCTGGGCCCACAGATCCCACAGACTGTGCCACACAAATGGGGCTGAAATTCCCTGTGCCAACAGATCCCACAGGCTGTGGCCCACAAATGGCCAGATTTTTTTTTTTTTTTCAGATTTTTTCCCTCTGAAAACAGGAAATTCCCTGTGCCAACAGATCCCACAGGCTGTGGAAATACAAATGGGGCTGAAATTCCCTGGGCCCACAGATCCCAGAGGCTGTGGGTGCACAAATGGGGCTGAAATTCCCTGTGCCAACAGATCCCATAGGCTGTGGCCATACAAATGGGGCTGAAATTCCCTGGGCCCACAGATCCCACAGCATGTGGGTGCACAAATGGGGCTGAAATTCCCAGTGGCAGCAAAGCCAAGCAAATCCCCCAGCTCAGCAAGTCCCTGGAAATGCTCCAGTGGGTAATTTGATGAGCTTGTTCAACAGGGCTGTGTGTGGCAGCTGAGCTGGCATTTTCTGAGCCCTTTCAACTGCCTGGCTGCTGGAATGCTCTGCTTGGTGCTGATTCTGTGGGACCTGGGATCTGCCCACCAGCACTCTGGGGCTTCTCTGTGAAAAATTTCAAGTGATACCATCCTGCCTTCAGTCTGCCCTGAAGTATTTTCAATCCAACATGTAAAATAAAATGTAGAAAAACAGAAATGGTGGTTGATAATAAACAGGGACTCATTTTGCTTTGCATGTGAAACCTGTATTGGAAATGTAGAAAAGCAGAAATGTTGGTTGATAATTAATGGGGGCTCTTTTTGCTTTGCATTTGAAACCTGTATCGGAGCTGGGATTAGCAAGGTCCTTCCAGGTTTATTCTCTGCAAAGCTTTTCTATGCACTGCTTTGATTTTTAGCTAATTTCCAGCCTGCCCCTCTTTTGATCAAACCCCACAGGTGAAGAGGGAAGTTGTTTATGGCACAGATAGTCAGAGTTCAGATGCTAAAATCTCCCCAGAGATCTGGATACCCAATTGCTGCCGAGATGCTCATTCCAAAACGTGGGGACTGGTGAGATGAATCCTTTGGATACTGCAAATTGCACTCTGATTTTATGAGGGGAGGAGGTCAGGCATTGTGTGTCAGCTACTCTTCTGAAGCTCATGGTGACCTCTGGAAACTTGGATGTTCCCCTCCACAGGAGCTCTGGGTGGGAAGAGGCTGCCCTTGGAGGTGATTGCAGCCACCTGATCCTCCAGAGCCTCTTGGGTGGGGAAAAATTTGTGGAAATGTGGAAAACTTTGTGCTCTAGAGCCAGAGACTGAATTCCTGAAGCAGAAATATGCTCAGGGTCTAAAAGCTTCACTTGCAAGGTGGTTTTGTTTACTCTGAGAATGTATTCCCCACCACAGCTGCTGTTTCAGATATTTGAATGTTGGACCAGGTTCCCATTCCAGCTCGATCAGTTCCTGCTAGATGGTTGTGGCCATTTCACCTTTATTTTTTTCTGCCTTTGCTGTAAAACAGACAAATGTTCCTCCATTGATTTTTGCCCTCTGTGAGACATCCTGGCAGGAAGGAATTGCTGCTGCTGAGAGAACTCACAGGCATCATGCAAGATCAATGCCTCCCTCATTTGTTCCAGGGTGAAAATACATGTTTTTGTAAGGTCTGCTCCATGGATTTATCTGGAAATCCACTCCTGCCTGGAAAGGTTGTCTGGGCAGTCCTGAGGTGCTGATGGAAGTGGAATGCATGGATCCCAAGGAGCCCCTGGGCTGGGATAAAGTGAAATCCATGAAGGGAAAAGCATGGAGTAGAACATGTACTACAGCATGGCAGCAAAGGAATAGTCGCTAATCCATCCTAAATATCACTGGATGCCTGCTGATAAATAACATGCCTCATCTATTATCCAAAAGCAGCTAAGACACATTTTCCTGATTGTCCAAAAAAAAATTCCCCGTTTTCCAACTGCTTTTCTCAAATAAATTAATTTATTATTGCATCTGTGATGGCCTGAGGGCTCTCTTCTCCACTGGAGAAACTCTGGCACAATAATCTGATTTGGACTCACTGAGATTAGGGGTCATTTGTAACACCTGAATGGCAGGGGTGTGCTCCCTGGGGTATTTGCACATTCCTTTTTCCCTGTGAGGATCCTCTCTGCCAGCTCAGATTTTACAGGTGGGTAAAGGCAGGATTTCCAGGTGTGCTTCAGGAAACTGAATTTTTGCTGATTATCAACTACAGATCTGGCCCAAATTAATGTCAACAGAGAGAACTGAATGTTGCTGATGGCTCACACTGGGTTTTTGTTTATTTTCATACATATGTCCTTTACTCTGAGTTGGAATTTAGAGAGCTTGAGGAAATTTAAAGGGAGGCACTGAGAGATGTAATTTCTTGGGTGAATCTGAAGCACTGATTGAGAAGTAGGGGGTTTGTTACTCTTCCTGTTGTGCTGCCTTAACCCAAAATCAGTCCAGCTGGAGTTCTTGGAGAAGCCCAGCTGTGGAGAAGGCTTGATCTGTGGTTTTATTACTGCTAATTTCATTAATAATGGAGCTGCTGTCCAGGAAGAGAATGAATTCCTGAAGCAGAAAGATGCTCAGGTTGTAAATGCTTCAGTTGCAAGGTGGTTTTGTTTACTCTGAGAATGTATTCCCCACCATGGCTGCTCTTTCAGATATTTTAATGTTGGTTTTATCCATGCTCACAGTCATTAGTTTGCAAATGATGATTGAATTAGCAAATTAGATTCCTTCACCCTTGGCAAGTGCCACAAACCTTGCAATTGGAAGGCTGTGAAAGTCTGAGGGGGAGGAAAAGCAGTTCCCAAGAAAAGGGGAGGGAAAAAACCACCAAACCAAATTATTTGCTGCAGCAAATAAGGTTTTATCTGATGTAACTAAATGCATATATGAGTGGGCTTTTTTTTTTTCCTATAGAGTCAAATGAGATTAAAGTGGTCTCAGCATGAATGTTCAAATCCTCAAGTGTGGATCTGGAAAAATGTTTCCTGATATGCTCTATCAGGGCAGGCAGATGAAAATAAAGCTGTCAGTCCTGCAGCTAGCTGCAGACTCATCCATTTTGAGAGCAAGGCAAGCACTCTGTGCACTCTTACCCAATATGAAAACACATTTTTCCTCCTTGAACTTCTTGCTGATGAACTGTGTACCTCTGGAAAAAAGGCAAGCTTAACCTAATCTCCTCCAGGGGAAAAAAAAATCATAACTCCCATGTGTCATATTTTTGCTCAAGTGGTTTATTAGTCAAACAAATGGTGTGGGGGAAAATAACTCCCTCCTTGAGGAAGGTGTTTGCCTCCTAAGGCTTCTTAGTGAAAAATATGCCCTAGAGATCAGGAGAATGTGTTTTGTAGTGGCTGGGAGTAAATAATTCAATTTCTGCCTTTGAATGAGCAGCTGTCTCCTTAGAACAGAGATGATCAGTGGGTAAAAAAGTGAGGATTTAATACTTTGGACAAGACCTGCCATGTCACCAGCCAGGCTCCCCAGGAACCTCTGCTCTGCTCAGGAGCTCCCCTGGCCCTGAACTCACCCAGGTGCCCTGTTCTGGCTGGACCTGCTCTTCTCCTCCTCCTGCTGCTCTGGGCTCCTGATCAATTATCCCAGGGAATTCATTCTGTTCCAGTGTGAACTCAGCACCCCTGGCAGAGGAATTCCAGAGCTCCAAGCCCTCCTTCTGCAGCACAGCCCAAGGGGGAAATTGTCCCAGATGCTGCCAGTGGCTGTCAGGTTGCAGAATTAACCTTTCCTGCCAGATTGTCCTGAGTTCTCCTGGAAGCCCTGATGGTGCCTTATCTGTGTGTGTGTGTGATAAGAGCAGCAGGCTTTGAGCCATGGCAGGAGCCAGAACTTGGTGCTGTGGGGCTCCCTGACCCTTCAGATGGTTGGTAGCTCTGAGCAATGTCACTGCTGCTTCGTGGATGGCTGCTGGTAAGCTTGCTGAAAATAAAAATAAAATTAAAAAAACCCAAACAAACAACCCCCCCCCTAAAAAAAAAACCAAACAAAAAAACCCCAACATCAACAACAAAAAGCAAAACAAAAACAAAAACAAAAAAAAGGAACAAACCAACCAAGGAAAAAAAAAAGCCACAAATCAATTCCTTCACGAGGCAGGAAATTGTAACTCTGTGTTTACACTGCAGCCAGCAAAGTGGATATTTTGTCTTATATTTGAAATTACTGACTTGCTGTGAGAGGCAGGTATTTGTAATATATACTCTCCCAAGCAAGGAGAGTTGTTAGTGGATACTCAAGGAATGCCTGAGGAGATTGTTCAATAGATTCATTTTGACCAAAGCAGCAAAGCTTCAAATCTTCTTTGCAGCTAGAAAGCTCCAGACAGGTAAAACCAAAATTCTGCTGATGTTTTTCAATGCATGTCCTCCGCACTGGAAATCTTTGTATGATACTTCAATATATTCAAAATAAACCTATTTAAACAATTAGTGCAGTCAGGTAAAAACCACCCAGCTGAACTTCTAACCTTATAAATAAAATATAAATAAATATAAGGAATATATAAAATATATAAAAATATAAATAAAACAATAAATAAATAAAATTTATATAAAATATAAATCAATAAATCAATAAAATATCTGACTGCTCTGGGGCAAAGGACCCCTCCAGGAAGGGATCCCAAGTCTCCTCACCCAGGGTTTGCCATTCCAGAGAGCTGCAGGGAAATGAGAGCAGGGGCTGCAGCCAGATCTCAGTGCCCCCTGACAAAGCCAAAGTGGAGTCCCAAAGCCCAGCAGAGCCTTCCTGCCATGTGAGAATTCAGGTTTGCATCTCCCAAAGGCCAATTTGTTCCAGGAAGTTGATCTGAGGTGCTGCTGAGTTGTTGTTCCGGGAATTAGGGCCGGGATTCAGGGCTCCAAAATCCCCCCAAACGCGTTTGTGCTCCCTTCAGAGCCATGCCAAGGGTTTAGAACAGATCCTGACCCCAGTGCTTGTCTGAAGGGAGGCTGGAAATCCTCCTGGACAGGCGTGAAGCCTTGCCCTGCTGGCATTGTCATGCAATTGAGCCGTCAGCCCGAACCAGCAAGGACTGCTTTTCATCCACTGACCCCTTGAATTTCTATTCAGCTTTTTACTTTTATTGCTTTTATATTTCCTTTTTTTGTTAACTGAAAAACCCCAAATTATTCTATTTATCTCCTACCCTCAGAGTGAGTGCCCTGATTGTTTGTCCTTATCACTTCAAGGCAGAAAGTTTTATAGATTTGCAAAGCACCTCAATATTGCAGCTTCAAATTCGTGATTTGACAGGAGGGTTGAGGGGGGGAAAGAATTTCTTGTTTCCATTTAAACTGCTTTTAGTTCAGACTGAAATCCCATTTAAACCTGAAGGTTTGGATTGAAGTTTGAGGATCAAAGGAAACAGAACAGATAGAAAATATGGCTTTAGCTTGGAGCTATATCTGAAAAGGGTAACCTCAGATTCAGGCCTTTTCTTCTCTCTACTGCATCCCCTCCAAAATGGTCTGATTTCTGCAATTTCTCCTGCCAAGAGTCTTAACTGCATTAACATGTGCATGTGCCTGCAGCCTTTTTTTGTTTCCTTTGCTCTGTATGATAACTGCATGTAAGAATCACAAATGTGAAGTCTTTTCTTATTCAGAAAACAGGGGCTGTTTCAAAGAAGCCACGAGCTAAAACGTAGAGGAAGCCCCAAAATTAGAATCCTTTGGATGAACAGTGCTGGCAGCTGCTGTTGCCAGTTGAGAGGCTTTGTAAACCAGGAAACAGCATCTGCCAGAGCTGCCCCCTCTCCTCCAGGCTTGGGGAAGTGCAGGCCTTGAGCTGGGCTAAAATTGGACAAGGAGTTTTGTGGGAGTGGGGGGGGGAAATAAAATAAAAATAAATTCCAACAAAATTTTTAAAAAATCCAACAAAATGATAGAAACTGAAAGAAGCTCGACTTGCACGAAGGTGGCACAGCCAGCCTCTAAAAAGGGGAATAATTTGGTTCTGTTTGTCAGAATGTATTCCCAGCCCTCACTCTGATGCTGGAGCTCCGTGGATCCTGCCTGGTGGGTGGCTCTGGGAGCTGCAGACAGCTTCCCCCTCTGGATGTCACCCAAAGTGACTTGCCCAGTCACACAGACAAAATCTGATCTCAGATGTGCCAAGATGTCATCCCCTGAACAATAACTCGGCCCTGGCACTTCCAGGCAGCGTTTTCAGCTTTTAGAGAAACTCAAATATCCCCAAAATCTGAAGCACTCACTGGAGGTGGCAGGAGAAGCACAAGGGAGAACATCCAGAACAAAAGTGTTGCATTTTTGTGGCCCAAATTCTATTGGTTTTATCAATGATTTTGAAGCTCTGCTTGAGTTTGAAGTGATCTTCAAAGCTCTAATTTTTCTTCAGCATCACTTTACAGAAATTATTTTTCTTCTCCTTGTGGCTTCATTCTTAAGCATAAAATTGAAACTTGGGTAATATTTTTTTAAATCTAATTTTAAACACTGTTAAAACTTTATTTCTCTCTCTCCACCTCACCCCCACAATGGTGAAGGTGCCCCTTTTCAAGCATCAAGAGCCAACAGCCTTTTCAGATTAGAGACCCATTTTAAGACAGTGTCTGGTCTAAATTTGGCCTGGTTGGGCACTGGGAGCTATGTGGGAAATCAGAAGCTGAGGAGCACCAAGCACTTGGTGGAAATCTGGGTGTTTGGGTCAGATCCTGTGGATTTTGGCCTTGGAATCTTGGTGAAAGCATTCAGTGTTGCCTTGGCTGCTGCTCCCCATCAACATTGGGCTCTTGTCAGACGTGGGGACTGACACAAAGCTGGAGCCATCCACAGGCTGCTGATCAATAGTCAGTGTTTCCTTTAAATATGAGAAATTCAGGCTGCAGTGATGTTCCTTCTGCTGCATTCTGACATGTGGTTCCACCTACTCTCACCCAAAACAATAACACTAAAAAAATGGCACAGTAACAGATGGGAGCTGCCTCCAGCCCCTAAACAAACCAAAACCCTGGGGGCCTGAGCAGCTCAGACAGAAGGCAGGCAGAGTGTTGGATATCTGTTTTCACATCATGTTTTCACCAAAGGAAATGTTTTACTTCAGGGATCTGGCACCTCCAAATAATTTGGGCAGTGTGTTGGTTCTCACAGGCTTCCAAAGCCACTGCTGAGCCCTCGTGCTGTCGGGGTTCTGTGCCTGTATTGACTCCTGAGGTGTTAGAAAGTCTCTTTTTTCCCAGCCCCATGACTGAAGAAGTCAAGATTCATCAGTTCTGCTTCTCAAGGCTGTTTATTTTTCCTTTCCCATTCCATTCTTTCTCTGACCTGCTGAGATCTGTCCAGCAGGTCGAGCTGAGGCACCGTGACCGCCCTTGGGATGGTGTTGGCTTTTTATACTAAAAACCACGTGTACTTTATTTACAATAATTTTCCAGTACCTATCACCTGTGTTAGACAGTCTGTCTCTACTCTAAACCAATCCAGAAGTGTCACCATCGCAGCAGAAGATGGAGGACAAGAAGAAGGACAGGACACGCCCAGATTCCTCCATCTTGCCTCTTGAACCCCCATCCTAAAACCCCAAAATTCTACATTTTCCCCCTGTGACAAATTCACTATCATTCTACTCAAACTCTTGTGGCTTCTAAATCTTCACCCAAAGCTGGTAATTGTTTCCATGGGCTAAAATCAAAGGCACAGGTGTCTTTGTGCCAAGGTCTCTGAGCCCCTGCCAGGGTCTCGAGTCCTCCAGGGCAGCCAGAGCAATGTCTTGGGTCCCAACATCACTACAGAGTGCCCAGGGCTGGCTCTGGCAGATTTAGGCACTGGCAGAGCAGATGCAGGGCAGCAGCACCACCTTCTCCATCTCCTTTCCCTCATGGGACACTGCCTGCCAGCAAATTTGGCTCTGGCACGCCAGGGCATTCTCTTCTTTGGGAGGAGAAATGGCACAGAGCTTAGAGACTGGTAAAAATTAAATAACAAACACCACCCCTGTCACTGTCACATTTTCCGAAAAATCCCTCCACCAGGATTTCTTCTCCTGGGAAGATGAGAAGCCTCAGCTTCTCCATGTTTTACTCCTCTAGAATGTGGTCTGGAGATTATTTATCCAAACATGTGAATTGTTTTTAGTTAATGACCAATCACCATCAGCTGTGTCAGACTCTGAGGAGTCAGTCAGGAGCTTTCATTATCATTCTTGTTAAGGCTTCTGTCTGTATCCTTCTTTTGCTTTAGTATAGTTTTAGTATAGCATAATATAATATAATGTAATGTAATGTAATATATAATAATATAATATAATATAATATAATATAATATAATATAATATATAATATAATATAATATAATATAATATAATATAATATAATATAATATAATATAATATAATATAAATAATATAATATAATATAATATAATATAATATAATATAATATAATATAATATATAATATAATATCAGCCTTCTGAGAACATGTCAGATTCTCATTTCTCACCTCATCCTGGGGACCTCACAAACACCACAACCCCCAATTACTTACACTGAGATTTTTTATTTTTTTTCCCCCAGAGACTGTGATCCTTGCTGGAGCTTTTATGTGCTTTTATTTGCCTTTATTTGCTTCCAGGAGGCAAAAAGTCTTTCATATTTAGTCATTTGTACATGCTGGAGATGAAAAGAGGCCGTGAGGAGAGTGTAGCAGCGTTATTATTGAAGGTTAAGGGACTGCACTGGCACGCAAAGAAACTCTGCTCTAAATTCTGCTCCAGCCTCCTGCTTGGGCAAATTACTTTGCCTTTCTGAGCACTTGCTGCTCCCTTTTTCTGGGCTGGCTTCCTGCATTGGTGTGTCTCCAAGGACGGGCTTTGTGCAGCTCCCTGGGCCCCAGGAGCTCAATGCCCCCGAGGCAGGAAGTCACCACTGCCCAACTCCTGCCCACTGCAGCTCCCCCGGGCACAAACTCCAAAAAAGCCAAAAAAAGAGGTGCAGAACAGCAGGAGAAAGGGGTGGGTGCGCTCCTCAGCACCCTCATCTCCTCCCAGGCAAGGGGATGGGAGAAGGGAAGCAAATCTTGTGATTGGTGGTACCTGTGGGTGAGAATCTTTAATTTCTGCAGTTCAGCACAGGGCAGTAAATCCGTTTTTCCACTAAATTTGGTTTTGTTTCTGTGGCCAGCATGGACCAGCAATGTTGGGTTATTTCCATGGTGTCAGCAGAGGGATGATGGAACCTGTTGGAGAATCAGCCCCAATGCTCACTGGCACCACTTGCGTCCTTTTTGCGCCTCTCCCTGATCCCCAGATGTTGCATTTTCTGGGCATCACTTGTGTCCTTTTTTGGGCCTCTCCCTGATCCCCAGATGTTGCATTTTCTGGGCATCACTTGTGTCCTTTTTTGGGCCTCTCCCTCATCCCCAGATGTTGCATTTTCTAGGCACCACTTCTGTCCTTTTTCGAGCCTCTCTGTGTTGCATTTTCTACCCTGCAAACCAGTGTGGCCTCTCAGGGAAGGCCTTGGGGTCTGCATAACAACAATTAACACCAGCTAGGGGTAAAGAATGATCCAATCTACGTAAAGAACAATGAGCAAACCCATTTTATGCAGCAGTAACTTGTATTATCACCCCGCTCCATTAAACTTCAGAAGGATGGGAGTAAAACCAGGAGTCCAGATAAATATGGGAATGTTGTCCTTGCTTTTTTAAAGCACATCCTATTTACTGTGTGGGAGCTAGAAGTGAATCTGTGGTTGCAGTAGATGGTGATTATTCTATTTCATTATACTTACTAACTTTTATTACATTTATTTCTATTTATTTATTATTTATTACATTTAATCAGTCTAGAAGCTAAAAATAGACATTGTGACAAAGAGAACAGTGCAAACAGCAAAGGAAACACCATTCCAGAAGGTGGGAATCACCAAAGCAAGCAGGTACCCCAGAGCCATTTGGTTCTGTTGTAAATCGTTAGAAATCTTTCTGAAGTTGGGCCCAAAATGTTGTGGTGTGTAAATATGAAGTAGTAGGAGCAGATGGTGCTAATGTGGGCTGAGGAGAAATACACTCAAAATAGTTTGTGGCCACCCCCAGCCTTGTTAGAGCTACTGGCACGGATTAGGAATTGGTGTTGATCGCTGTAAAATCTTTGTGAGGGACTGGTTATCAGTTAGTTTTGATTTAATTCCACAATGAGTGGGAAAAGCTTCTCCTTCCAGCATCTATCGTCTATTTTGAATAAAAATCTTACAACAAATCTTACATATCACTCCATGCTTGCAGGAAAATATTGTAGATTTTGCCATGGGCCTCATGCAGACTCCCAGGATTGTCAGGATAATTTTGCACTTGTGGTTTAAGTGTGTTTTGCTGTATCCTGACCCCAATGTTAACCAAAAGAACAAAATCCATTGTCTTTCAGAAATAACCTTGCTGTGGGCTATGTGGCCAGCACTTATCATGATTTTACATCTTGCATTTCTTTTTTGTTTTTCTTTCATTTTAGTGTGGTTTTTTTCTCCTTTAATTTTACTGTGGGTTTTTTCCAGACTCGTTACAGAATCCCTTATAATTGCACAACTACACATTTGCTAGTAAATTATTTGGAAATATGAAACTTTGGGTTTTTTGAGGATTAAGTGATTAATATTTATTTAAGGATCTAAGCAGGATATGTCCTTGGTAGCAACACTGTGTAAGAGACAAGCTCTCTCTGCAGGTTAGACCTTTGTACCTTTACATTAAGAGGGAATTTTGTACCACGAGAGCTACAGAAAATGATAAATCTCATCACTGAACTGGATTTGGGCAGTAAATTCCTGTTCTTTGGGCTCTCAATGGCACAGATGCCTCCTCAGGAATCTCTGCATGCCACAGAAATTTGGACAGTTCTGGTGATGTTTTGTGGCTTTTGGGTTTCATCTTTATTTTCTCCTTGAACATCAAGACTGGAAGACAAAGCTTTTCCTTCCTGGGGGTGGTGGGCCTGTTTCCAAGGCACAGTTAAATATGATTTCTTTGGATTCCTGTGGCAATTTGTGCATCCCATGAGAGCCAGACAAGTGCTATAGGAAGGCTGCTACTCTAAATTTAAGGAGAGGCAAGAGGGGCTATTTTTAGGAAACTATTTTCTTTCTTTCCCTCACATGCAGCCTCTGCTGTGTGGCTAGAGAGGAAATTTGTTTCCTTAGGGGTGGCTGGAACTGGGAGCAAGCAGAGGAGCTTTCATGGACTGTCTTAGAGCCTGAAGGGAAATTGTCTGGCAGGGAGGGACCTGGTGCTGGGGACAGTGGCTGGACATGAACCCAGCTGTGCCCAGATGTGCCCAGGGGTGCCCAGGGGTGCAGGAGGCCAAGGGCAGCACCTGGGCTGGGTCAGGAATGGTGAGGCCACAGGAGCAGGGCAGGGATTGTCCCCTGAGCTGGCCCTGCTGAGGCACCACCCCAAACCCTGCGGTCAGTTTGGGCCACTCACAAAAGGACCTGGAGGGGCTGGAGGGGTCCAGGGCAGGGAATGGAGCTGGGAAGGGGCTGAGGGAGCTGGGAAGGGGCTGAGCCTGGAGCAAAGGAGGCTCAGGGGGGACCTGGTGGCTCTGCACAGCTCCTGACAGGAGGGGACAGCCAGGGGGGTCGGGCTGGGAACAGGGACAGGAGGAGGAAAAGTGGCCTCATATTGCTCCAGGGCAGATTTAGATTGGAGATTTGGGAAAATTTCATAACCAAAAAGGTTGTCCTGCACTGGAAGAGGCTGCCCAGGAAAGTATCTAAGCCACCAGCCCTGAAGGGATTTAAGAGATGTGTAGATCCCCCCTTGGGGACAGAGGTGCACAGTGGGCTTGGCAGGGCTGGCTTGGTCAGGGATGGACATGAGGATCTCCCAGGGCTTTTCCAACTCAGTGATTCCATGACAGTTCTGCCACCTCCCAACACCTTCCTGTCTTTTCCCCACATTGTGGGAAAAGGAGGGACAGAGGGAAATCCATTGGCCTCTTCTGCTGCTCCTTCCCAGCTTTGTCTCACCCTTGTGTGACCCCAGCTCTGGTTCTCCACTCCAGTGGCTCCTTCCTTGCAAAATTTGCTGCTCAAAGTCTCAACTTCCCTCCTGCCTGGCTCCTCTGGCCTGAGGCTGCCCACAGCAGGAATTGCCTCAGAATTGTCCCCTCAGAGCTGGCTCTGGCATCCCACAGCTGGGTCTGCTCCACAGCTGGATCTGCCTTCCACCCTGAGCCCCAAAGTGGCCCCTTCCTCCCATCTGGGGCTCCCTTTGGCTCCTCTGGCTGCTGCTGGAGATGCTTTTTGGGGGATTTAGGGACCAGGTGAAGATGCTCTTTAGAGGATTTAGGGACCAGGTGAAGATGCTCTTTGGGGATTTAGGACCAGGTGAAGATGCTCTTTAGGGGATTTAGGGACCAGGTGAAGATGCTCTTTAGGGGATTTAGGGACCAGGTGAAGATGCTCTTTGGAGGATTTAGGACCAGGTGAAGATGCTCTTTGGGGGATTTAGGAACCAGGTGAAGATGCTCTTTAGAGGATTTAGGGACCAGGTGAAGATTCTGTTTGGGGTATTTAGGACCAGGTGAAGATGCTCTTTAGGGGATTTAGGGACCAGGTGAAGATGCTCTTTAGGGGATTTAGGGACCAGGTGAAGATGCTCTTTGGAGGATTTAGGACCAGGTGAAGATGCTCTTTGGAGGGTTTAGAACCAGGTGAAGATGCTCTTTGGGGATTTAGGACCAGGTGAAGATGCTCTTTAGAAGATTTAGGGACCAGGTGAAGATGCTCTTTGGGGGATTTAGGACCAGGTGAAGATGCTCTTTAGAGGATTTAGGGACCAGGTGAAGATTCTGTTTGGGGTATTTAGGACCAGGTGAAGATGCTCTTTAGGGGATTTAGGGACCAGGTGAAGATGCTCTTTAGGGTATTTAGGACCAGGTGAAGATGCTCTTTAGGGGATTTAGGGACCAGGTGAAGATGCTCTTTGGAGGATTTAGGACCAGGTGAAGATGCTCTTTGGGGATTTAGGACCAGGTGAAGATGCTCTTTAGAAGATTTAGGGACCAGGTGAAGATGCTCTTTGGGGGATTTAGGACCAGGTGGAGATGCTCTTTGGGGGATTTAGGACCAGGCTGAGCAGGAAGCACAGCCAATCAGCTGGGCAGGATGGCATCTGATTGAGCTCCTCCTCAGGGGGGCTCAGCTGCAAAGATCAGAGAAGGTGGCAATGTCTGAAACCTGAACGTGGGCTCCCCTCTGCCAGGCTTTAACTGAGCCACATCCTCCCCTTTTTCCTTCATGTGCTGCTCTTTGGAGCATCAGATTGCACCAAGGAGCTGGACTCAGATGGGAGTGGATTCTCCACATCCATGCAAAATTTGTTATAAATGAAAATATTTGCTGGATACAGCTTGGTTCTGCCATCCTGCTTGGACTAGGCTGACTTGCATGATCACATAAAATAAATGAAACAGTGAATTAATCTGGAACCTGAGCTTGCAGAAGCAGCAGGCAGTAGAACAGGTTAGAATTGATATTGGAATGGCAAACCTTGTCCAAGTTGTTCCAATCCCTCCGTTCTGGGCTGTGACATCTGCCTCAGATTGGAGCCTTTCCTGCTTTTAGTGTGTCCTGGGTGGAGAAGGGCAAAGATGCCTTGGGACTGTTGGGGTTTTGATCAGTACAGAATTAATTGAGAAGAGCCTTCTCCTGATGAATGTTTGGCCACCACTCAGCAGCATTTTTGCCTGTGGCACTGAGCCCTCCCTCGAGCCTAGCCCTGGCCTGCCCTGTTGGGCTCCTTTCTGCAAGGCTCGGGGCCCAGATGTGCACAGGGATCTGATTTTGAGGTTCTGATGCCTTTTCTGTCAGCACATCTGGATTAGAAAGCCGTGCCAGAAGACAGAAGGTTTTCCCAGGTTTAACTCTGCAGTTCTGGTTATTTCACAAGTTTGTACTCTTTGGGGTTTGGTGAGGTGATGTTTTACAGGTGACTGTGAAACCAGTGAGCTGGGATTTCCAGAAGTGAGCACTGCATCCCTGCTCTTCAGAAGTTTCAGGCACCCAAAATGGACAATTCTGCTTTTCTCAATGCTAACATTTATATAGATATGTCAAAAATCAGTTTCCACATCCTACTTTAGGCACCACAGTCTGGAGAGTGCATCTGATGCCTTTCCTTCTACTGCCCCCCTTCCTGGCCCCACCCTGAGCAGGAATGTTTGCACAGCTGGTCATGCACAAATAGATAGAGATTTTGTTGGTTTTGGTCATGCACAAATAGAGACTTCCCTGCCTTTTGCTGCCACAAGCAAGAGAACCTGTGAGAGATGACAGCAATCTTGCTGTTCACTTTCATGAGCTCAACTCCTCCAATCCACTTTTGTGCAGCCCAGGAGAGAGAAAACTGCTTTTGTGCAGTGACCCTGCCTTTGTGGCAGTTTCCCTGGCAGTGCCCATGCCCTGGGCTGCTATGTGAGCTTGGCTCTGCCAGGCCGTTCCTGCCCAGCTGGGATCCTGCTGCAGATCCTTGCAGCCCTTGGCTCAGCAGCCCTAGTAACTGGAGTCAAGGAAGCTCTTTTGTGCCCTGAGGAATGTGGTGGGAAGCTGCTGTGCCCTTACTAGCTGTCTTGGTTTGGAAAGACAGCAGTCTGCTAAGGAAGGCAGGAGCCTCCCCTGAAATGGAGAGTGTAAACCTTCCCCACCCCTCCGAATTGCTGAAAATTTTAAATTAAGGGGCTCTGGGGCAAAAATATGGGGGCAGGAAATAGCAGTTCTTTAATAGGGAAAGGAAAAAAATAAAAGGATAAAATAAACAATGCAGTACACGAGAACAACAGTGACAGAGTCAGAACCCAACCTGACACCCTGTGGGTCAGGGTGTTGGGGGCAGTCCAATGGGAAATGTGGCTGCAGCCCTCCTGGAGTGTCAGGTGTGGTTCTGTTGGAGCAAAAGGGGTCCTGTAGAGAAGGATGTATTCTTCCTCTGAAGATCCAGAGGAAGAAGAGGCAGCTGCTGTTCCTCTGGGGAATCCCGTGGAGAAGCCGTGCTGGTGTCTAAAAAACCTCTGGATTATATCTGGGTAGCAATGCTTGGCTCCTCCCTCTGGGCTCACATCTCACAATGGGATGCTGTAGTTCTTATCAGCCATGCAGGGACATTCAGTAGCTGTTATCAGCAATGTCCCCTCCCGAGGGAGGAGTGAATGTGGTCACTCAGAGAGAGAGATAAGGCAAACTGCCCACTTGACAAAGGTAATCTGCCATACAGATGGTAATGGAAAACATCTTGCATTGCAATCTTCAACAGTCCCACACTCAGGGCTGGCCTGAAGGGATGGGGGAGCAAAGGCAGAGTTGTTTAATGGATTTCTCCATCTCCTCCCCACAAAGGCAGCGGGTGCTGTACCTGCTCTGCTGCCTGACAGCTGCAGTTTGGATTTCCTCCTGCCCCTGGAGATTACATAAGTGTCTTTCTGTCCCATTCCATGTCAGAGCAATTTGAAATTTAAATCCCAGTGCTGTGGGATAGTGCCTAATGTGATTAGAGAGCATGTACCCAGGGTCTTTGCTGCTGCACTGCCAGTTCTTCCAGGTTTTTGTAAGTCATAAAGCACTGCAGTGTATGGAGAGTGTGGATTGGAGTTGGACTCCACTTCTGCTGTTGTAATTTATTATCATTATTTCTTAGTCTTGGGAAAAGTTACTTTTCATAGTTTGGAAAAACCCCTACTTTCCAAACTGGAATTGGAGTATTTGTTCATTGTCTGAAGCTGATGTGCTGTGTCACCATAAATACACAAATGTCCATGCATGAGCTGATGCCAGTAACAGCTGGAAGGATGGCACCAGCAGTGGGGCAGCAAAATGCTCAATCCCCACCTGCATCCCCTCAAAAGCAGCCTCTGCTGAGGCTCTGGGTTTGTTGCTGCCAAGGTTTGGGATTCCTGTGGTGTGCTCAGTGGTTGTGTTGTGGCATAAAGTGCAGCACATCCCCAGGTGATTGTTTGAACCACGGTTTTCAATGTATTTTAAACATAAAAAGCCCCAGGCTGCCTGCCAGCCATCCCTCAGCCTTGACACAAATGTGCTGGGCTGTCTTGGGAAATGCTGAAACAGGTCTGGGCTCCTTCCTCCAGGAGGTTCCTTGCTTTATTCCTGAAGATTTCCTAACTAACCCTCTGGTTTGTCTTCATCACAGAGACTTGCACTGGGCTGAGTTTCTCTGTGCACTCAGCAGAGGCTTTAAAGCCCAGCAGAGCTCTGCAGAGCCTGGGAGGGCTGGGGCAGCAGGACATGCTCAGCACTCACCTGTGGGACCTGTTTGGGGATCCCAGGGGCTCAATCCCTGCTCCTCTCACCCTGTCCCTCTCAATCCCTGTTCTTCTCAATCCCTGTTCTTGCAATCCCTGCTCCTGCAATCCTTGTCATCTCAATCCCTGTCCTCTCAATCCCTGTCCTCTCAATCCCTGTTCCTCTCACCCTGTTTCTCTCAATCCCTGTTCCTGCAATCCCTGTTCCTGAAATCCCTGTCCTCTCAATCCCTGTCCCTCTCAGTCCCTGTCCCTCTCAGTCCCTGTCCCTCTGAATCCCTGTCCCTCTCACCCTATTCCCGCAATCCCTGTCCTTCTCAATCCCTGTTCCTGAAATCCCTGTCCTCTCAATCCCTGTCCTTCTCAATCCCTGTTCCTCTCAATCCCTGTCCTCTCACCCTGTCCTCTCAATCCCTGTCCTCTCACCCTGTCCTCTCAATCCCTGTCCCCTCAATCCCTGTCCCTCCCAATCCCTGTTCCTCTCAATCCCTGTCCCTCCCAATCTCTGTCCCCTCAATCCCTGTTCCTCTCAATCCCTGTTCCTCTCACCCTGTCCCCTCAATCCCTGTTCCTGCAATCCCTGTCCCTCCCAATCCCTGTCCCCTCAATCCCTGTCCCCTCAATCCCTGTCCCTCCTGTCTTTGTTGCTCCATTCTGACTCAGACCAGATCCCTGCGAGCAGGAATTTCTCCCTCATGATGAACCAAACCAGAGATGTGCCTGTAGATCTCTCCATGCAGTGTTGAGTTAATGGAGGGAGATTTTATGTTGGTTTGGGTTTTTTTTTCCACTCATCCTCAACACATTCAGCCTCTTCCAATACTTGGAAACTCTGCTGATGGCAAAGCCCGACCCAAACACAACCTGCAGCAACAACAACAAATCTAATCTAGTGCAGGTCTGTTTTTGAAGTCCCAGGACACCCTGGTGGGGTTGTTTTCATCCAGGCTGTGTTGGTTGAAAGGAGCCACGGTCAGTTCTGGCTGTTGAGCAGCAGATGGAGCTGCCAAACTGCACATCTGGGGCTGCACCTGCAGCTGGCTGCAGCCACCCACGCACGGCCCTGCAGCTGGCAGCTCCCAGTCTCGGGGTGCTCCCCCAGGAGGAGCCCCCTTTTGTCACCACCACGATCCCAATTTCCTCCTGCATCAGGAAATGCCTTTCCTGGAATGCTGAGCACAGCTGGGAGTGGTGGGGTTGGGTCCAGGACGCTGGACAGGCGTGGGATGTGGAAAAATGGGAGATATCTGCACACAGGGCTTGTGAGGATGCAGGCAGAGATGGATTTTCCCTCTCTGAGTCCCACCATGATCCCAATTTCCTCCTGCATCGGGAAATGCCTTTCCTGGAATGCTGAGAGTGGTGGGGTTGGGTCCAGGACACTGGACAGGCATGGGATGTAGAAAAATGGGTTTAAAAAGGAGATATCTGCATACAGGGTTTGTGAGGACACAGGCAGAGATGGATTTTCCCTCTCTGAGTTCCACCCTGATCCCAATTTCCTCCTGCACCAGGAAATGCCTTTTCTGGAATGCTGAGCACATCTGGGGAGTGGTGAGGCTGGGTCCAGGACACTGGACAGGTGTGGGATGTGGAAAGCTGGGTGTAAAAAGGAGATACCTGCATGCAGGACTTGTGAGGACACAGGCAGAGATAGATTTTCTTCTCTGAGTCCTGCCCTGAAGTGGAACAGGCAGGAAGGAAGGTCACAAGCACTGTCCTTGTTCTCTCCTCACCCCAACCACACCTACAGCTGATTCTTCTACAGCTTCCAACCAAAAACTTCTTTTTAATAGTTGCACATGACTTTTTAATCATGCAGTATCAGAAATGATGATTCAAAGAAAAACAGAGCCTTAACATATTTTTTTTTATCTTTCTTTTACCATAACTTTCAGTTGGAACCTCAATCCTCCCTTCCAAAAATGTGTAAATAAAATTATTGCTGATCTCTGCTTGACCTCATGCCCAGTGTTGCCAACACCAGGTGCAGCTTCTTCACCCTGGCCAGTGTTTCATGTGCTGCACCTCTGGTTTGAGCACTGGGCTGACAAAAAGGAGTTTATCAAGAGAAAACAGACAATAAATTGGTTGTGGATGGGTCACAGAAGACATGAAAAGCATTATTTCAGTGTGTTTTTTCCAGCTGAAGCACAGCTGTGGAAGTTTGCAGGAGCCACAAGCACTTCAAAGCTGATTCAAATACCCCAGGTCGTTTTTCATAATCCATATTTGCTTCCTTGATTATTGTTTTATTTAGATTTTGAAAGTGTGCCTAGCCACAGCAATGGTGTTTTAAAAGGGCCACAAATGGCTGGAAACAGAAATGAGGAGTGGCCATTGCAGGCTGCCATCTCACTGTGCTGACAACTTCAGCTTTGTCAAACATTTGTCTTACATTAACAGCTAATTATAACCACATGTAAAACTTGACATCATTACCCAGGATTAAGTCCCGTTGCTTGATCTGGTTTATTGTTTAATTCCTGTGGGAGCATTTCAGGGAAAGGTGTTTTAGATAAGAGAACTTTCTAAATTCACTACAAATCCACCATTAATGGTGCCAAATGCTGTTTCTTGATCTACTTTTTTTAATTCTTTCTGTAGATTCTTAAGACATCTCTAGGGACAAAATATAATCAGAGAGATTGTTTTGGTTAATAGCCAACATTCTAAATTTAGCATTAATTCACTATTAAACATGGCAACTTCTATCACTTGGTTGGTATTTCTTGAATTCTTTTTTGTGTAGACTCATAAGAGATCTATAGGGAAAAAGGATAATAAGTGGTCTTGGAGATTATTTTGGATTAATACTGAACTTTCTAAATTCACTAGTACCCATTATTAAAGATGGCAACTGCTATTAGTTGAAATTGTTTTTAAATTCTTTCTGCAGACTTGTACGAGATCTATAGGAAAAATTATAATAAGTGGGTCTTGGAGATTATTTTGGTTATCAGTGAGCATTCTAAATTCAGTATTAATCCACTATTAAAGATGGCAACTGCTATTAGTTGAAATTGTATTACATTCTTTCTGTAGACCTGTAAGTGATCTATAGGGACAAAATGTAATTAGTGCACACTGGAGATTGTGTTGGATTAATAGTGAACTTTTAAAATTTACTGTTTAATTTACCATTAAAGGTGGCAAGTGATCCTTCTTAATTTATTTTTTTTTTTATTCTTTCTGTAGGCCCATAAGAAATTAATAGGGACAAATATAAGAAATGGGTCTTGGAGATTGTTTTGGATTAATAATAAATGTTTCTAAATTCAGTATTAATCTACTATAAAAGGCGGCAACTCGTATTTCTTGATTTTTTAAAAATTATTTTCTCTGTAGACTCTTAGAAGATCTATAGAAAAAAACATAATAAATGTGTTTTGGAGATTGTTTTGGTTATCAGTGAACATTCTAAATTCAGTATTAATCCACTATTAAAGATGGCAACTGCTATTAGTTGAAATTGTATTACATTCTTTCTGTAGACCTGTAAGTGATCTATAGGGACAAAATGTAATTAGTGCACACTGGAGATTGTGTTGGATTAATAGTGAACTTTTAAAATTTACTGTTTAATTTACCATTAAAGGTGGCAAGTGATCCTTCTTAATTTTTTTTTTTTTTTATTCTTTCTGTAGGCCCATAAGAAATTAATAGGGACAAATATAAGAAATGGGTCTTGGAGATTGTTTTGGGTTAATAGTAAATGTTCTAAATTCAGTATTAATCTACTATAAAAGGCAGCAACTCCTATTTCTTGATTTTTTAAAAATTATTTTCTCTGTAGACTCTTAGAAGATCTATAGAAAAAAACATAATAAATGTGTCTTGGAGATTGTTTTGGTTAATAGTGAACACTCTAAATCCACTATTAATGGTGGCAACTGCTATTTCTTGATTACTTTTTTTAATTCTTTCTGTAGACTCGTAGGAGATCTATTGGAAAAATTATAATCAGTAGGTCTTGGAGATTGTTTTGGATTAATATTGAATGTTCTAAACACACTATTAATCCACTCTTAAGGGCGGCAACTGCTGTTTCTTGATTTATTTTTTAATTCTTTCTGTAAACTCATAAGAGATTTATAGGGACAAAGTATAATAAGTGGGTCTTGGAGGTTGTTTTGTATTAATAGTGAACTCTCTAAATCCACTATTAGTGGTGGCAAGTGCTATGCCTTGATCTTTTTTTTTTAATTATTTCTGTAGACTTGTAAGAGATCTGTAGGGATGAAATATAATCAGTGGATCTCAGTGATTGTTTTGGATTAATTGTGAATGTTCTAATTTCAGTATTAACCTGCTATTAAGGGTGGTAACTGCTATTTCTTGGGGTATTTTTATACTCTTTTTTTCTATAGACTAGTAAGTGAGCTACAGGGACAAAATATAATAAATGGGTCCTGGAGATCATTTTGGATTAATTGTGAATGTTCTAAATTCACTATTAATCCACTATTAGAGGTGGCAACTGTTATTCCTTGGGTTTGGGTTTTTTATATTCTTTTTTCTGTAGACTCATAGAAGATCTATAGGGGCAAAATACAATCTGTGGGTCTTGGAGATTGTTTTGGATTAATGGTGAACTTTTAAATTTTCTGTTTGCTATTTCTTGAATTTTTTTTTCATTCCTTTCTCTGTAGACTCATAGGAGATCTATAGGAAAAATTATAATAAATAGGTCTTGGAGATTGTTTTGGATTAGTTGTGAACATTCCATATTCAGTATTGACCCACTATTAAAGGTGGCAACTGCGATTCCTTGGTCTGTTGTTTTTTAAATTCTTTTTCTGTAGACTCACAGATGATCTATAGGGACAAAATACAATCTGTGGGTCTTGGAGGTTGTTTTGGATTAGTCGTGAGCATTCCAAATTCAATATTAATTTGCTATTAAAGGTGGCAATGGCTACTCCTTGGTTTATGGTTTTTTAATCCTTTTCTCTGTAGACTCATGGGCAATCCATAGGAAAGAATATAATAAATGTGTCTTGGAGATTGTTTTGGATTAGTCGTGAACATCCAAATTCAGTATTAACCCACTATTAAAGGTAGCAACTGCTATTCCTTGGGGTTTTTTAAAAATTCTTTTTTCTGTAGATTGTAAATTCTTTTTTCTGTAGATCACACATGGGCGATCCATAGGAAAGAATATTTAAATGGGTCTTGGAGATTGTTTTGGATTAGTCGTGGACATTCCAAATTCAGTATTCCCACAATTAAAGGTGGCAACTGCTATTCCTTGGTTTAGTTTTCTTTTAAATTCTTTCTTCTGTAGACTCATGGGCGATCCATAGGAAAGAATATAATAAATGTGTCTTGGAGATTGTTTTGGATTAGCCATGAATGTTCTAAGTTCAGTATTCCCACTATTAAAGGTGGCAACTGCTATTCCTTGGGGTTTGTTTTTCTGTAGACTCATGGGTGATCTATAGGAAACAATATAATAAATGGGTCTTGGAGATTGTTTTGGGTTAGCTGCGAACATTCTAAATTCAATATTCCCCTATTAATGGTGGCAACTGCGTTCCTTGGTTGTTTTTTTTTTTTTTTTTTTAATTCTTTTCTCTTTAGACTCATGGAAGATCTATAGGGACAAAATACAGAGATTGAGATTTTTCTTGATTTTTTTTTAAAAGTCCTTTTCTCCGTCGACTCATACGAGATCTATAGGAAAAAATATAATAAATGGATCTTTGGATTGTTTTGGAAATGTGAACATTTCAAATTCAGCATTAACCCACTATTAAAGGCGGCAACTGCGAATCCTTGGGTTTTTTTTAATTCTTTTTTCTGTAGATTCATGGGTCTTATAATATAAGATATAATAATAAATGTGTCTTGGAGATTGTTTTGGATTAGCTTATAATAAATGGGTCTTGGAGATTGTTTTGGATTAGCCGTGAACATTTCCAAATTCAGCATTAACCCACTATTAAAGGCGGCAACCGCGATTCCTTGGGGTTTTTTTAATTCTTTTTTCTGTAGACTCATGGGTGATCCCTAGGGAAAAGTTCCAACTGGCGGATCTTAGGGCTTGTTCTGTAGGGATTGCGGGGTGCAGCCCCATCCCCTATGGCCCGTGTCCGTGTCTGAGTGTGCCCCTGGTGTCGCGCAGGTGGCTCCGGGGCGCGCTGAGGCTCCGCGCGGCGGCTCCGCGGGCCGGCCCTGCGCTCGCCGTCGCTCCCGGCTGCATCGGGTGGATCGCCACGAGCCGCAAAGCTGCTGTCCACGTGGACTGGTGCTGACATCTCCCGCCCCGCCGCCGCCAGAGCCTCGCCCGCCAAGCCCAGAGACATGGCCACCAACGGCACCAAAGTGGCGGACGGACAGATCTCCACCGAGGTCGACGCCTCCATCACCAACGACAAGCCCAAAACCTTGGTAGTAAAAGTGCAGAAGAAGAAGACGGACCTTCCAGACCGAGACACTTGGAAAGGGAAATTTGACTTTCTTATGTCCTGTGTAGGTTATGCCATTGGCTTAGGGAATGTGTGGAGATTTCCCTACCTGTGTGGCAAGAATGGTGGAGGTACGTTGGGCAGGTTTGTGGGGTAGGAGTCACCAGCAAATTACCAGCAAATCAAAACCTGGTTTGGAGAGATTTTTCATACATTTATTTGGCTGTGGTTGAGGATTTTTTGTTGGTTTTTTGGGGGGGGATACAGGATTTTTTTGAGAATTTTTTGGGTTGGTTTTTTTTTTTTTTTGGTTGGTCGGTTGGTTTGGTTTGGTTTGGTTTATTGGGTTGAGTTGGGGTTGGTTTTTTGAGCTTTTTGGTTGTTTGTTTGCTTTGGTGGTTTTGGTGGGTTTTTGGGGTTTTTTGTTTTGGGTCTTTTGGGTTTGTTGTTGTTTTGGCTTTATGTTTGGTTGCTTGCTGTGGGGTCTTTTGGGGTTTATTGTTTTTTGTTTGGTTTTGGATTTTTTGGATTGTGTTGTTGGTTTGGTTTTTTGGTTTTTTGTTTGTTTTTTTGCTTGGGGAATTTGGTGGGTTTTTGGGGGTTTTAGAGGTTTTGTTATCACCTTGGTTTAGTTTTTTTGTTTTTTGTTTTGTTTTAGAGGTTTTTTGTTGTTTTTTTTTTTTTTTGGTTTTTGGTTTTATGGTTTGGTTTTCGGTTTTTTGGTTGTTTGCTGTGGTGTTTTGGGCCTGGGTTTTTTGGGGGTTTTTTTGGTTTTTTTCGGTTGTTACTGTTTGGTTTTTTGTTTTGTTTTGGGGGTTTTGTTGTTGTTGTTTTGGCTTGGGTTTTTTTGGGGTTTTCTTTCTTTCCCCTTTCCCAGGAAGTTCAGAACCATTTTGGAGTGAGGAGCTCTGCTTTCAGCTCTGCCCTGAAGTTTATTCTAACTCCGAGCTGTCAGTGGCACTTAAAAGACCATAAAGTATCAGAGCAGAACTAAAGCACGTTGCCCTCCATCCCACCCCGCAGATCCCTCTCTTTTGGGCTGAGTTTTGAGAGGATTTCATGGGGTTTCTGGCTGACTCTGAGCTCTCCATAAAAGGCTGGAAAGCAGCCAGGGCTGGTTAAAACCTTTGTGCTCTCCGTGAGAGGTGAAGGCAGCAAAGCCCACAGGCTTCTGGATTTCAGCTTTTTACTTCAACAGAAAACATTTAAACGATAAGGAGTTCTGGTTTTCCCTTTTTTTTCACCTCTGGAAGTGCTGGTTCAGAAGTGCCCGTGTGATTTCCACTAACGTTTTTGAAAAGTTACATCTGAGAGGGAAAAAAAACCCTGTGGGTTTCTTTTCATACATAACAGGGATGGAAACTGGAAATTCACTTGTGTTTTTCCCCGCTGTAACAGGCTTGTTAAAAATTTCTCTTTAGGTGCATTCCTGATTCCCTATTTCCTTACTTTAATTTTTGCTGGAGTGCCACTGTTCCTTTTGGAGTGTTCCCTTGGTCAGTATACATCTATAGGAGGCCTTGGAGTGTGGAAGCTTGCTCCAATGTTCAAAGGTACAGTATGGATTCCAATTCTTTCTCACTTGGTTCCAAATTGCAGAAATTTCCCAAAGTGCCAGGGCAAGGATGTTTCTTAGTGCCTTTCATTTATATTTAAACCATGATTTTTCTAGAGAAGACATGCTGATTTTCTGAGGTGTAACCGATGATTTTGAAATGTGCTGGGCTATATTTTTTATTCTCCATTAAAAATAGCAAAATATAGGCATTAGAATTGCAAGAAACTTATTTTTGAACTTCAAAAACTCTTGTGGTTTTCTGTAGAAATGCATGAAGACTGCCAAAAAATAGCATATCCAGCAGTAGTTGTCTGAGCAGGTTTGGATGTGTTCACAGCAATTTGGGTAAATTTTTCTGAGCTGACAGAGATTGGCATCACCTGTTTTTTAACTGAAACTCAAAAGCCAGACACTTTTGGCAATTTCATGCTGAACTCCTTAAGAAAACCTCACTCCACACTTTGAGTTTGAGGTTTGATTGCCAGAACCCCAGGGTTTTAATCTCAATTCTGCACAGACCCACAAACCTCCCAAATGATGATTTTCACCTTTCTAATCCCAAGTCCTTTGACACTGCCGGGCTCCTGAGCTGAGTTCTGGCCCAGCAGTGCTGCAAGTGGTGTTATAAATTACCTCACACAGTAGGACTGACAATTAGCACAGGGTGAGCTGCAAGTTTGTTGAGATTGGATTTTGCTCTGGGAGATTCAGCACTGGGAAAACGCAGGGAGGTGAAATTGTCCCTCACAGAGAAGTGTTTTTGCTCGAGTTGCTGCTGTTGGTAGGTGTTGGTACAGCCTTGCTTTGCATTATCCTGATTATTGTGAGAGCTTCCTCCAGCTCGGGGTCATGGAACAGCTGTCCTGAATAGTTCAGAACACCCCTGGGGTGTCCATGGGGAGCAGAAGACACCCTCATGGTGGAACTCTGGCATGTCTTTGGTCTGACTGCCAGCAGCCTGCACTGAGCACCAGGCACTCTGATCCGTGTCCTGAGCGCCTTGGAACACATTCTCACTGTGTGTGCATCTGCCACCAGCTCCTGGGGGCTGCTCTGCCAGAGAATGAGCTGGTTTAGCTCCTTTTCCTGGGAGTAAAGTGTGCCAGGGAGCTCTCAGCAGGTGGGACTGCACCCCAGAGAGAGCTGAAGGCTGAGCCATCACCCAAATAATCACCTCTGTGTAATGGCACTGCTGAAATTCTCACTCCTACAACATTTCCCAGTGGTGTCTGCCCCATGTGATGTGTTTGCCCTGAACTGCAGCTCTTCACTTGGAAGTTCCCTTGGTTTTATTTCTCTTTGTTTTCCTTACAGGTGTGGGGCTGGCTGCTGCAGTCCTGTCCTTTTGGCTAAATATTTACTACATTGTGATTATCTCGTGGGCCATATACTACCTGTATAATTCCTTTACCACTGTAAGTGTGTGTCAGAGGGGATGGGGAATTGTTTCTTGGATGTAAAGCCAAGTAAAATATGGATACACCACTAATCTGCCTCAGTGTAGATGTGTGAGTTAACACAGCACGCACAGAAATCTGTAGGATAATCTATTCTTACTGAAAAAAGCCCATTTTGTAAAAATCCCTTTTAATTTCTTTTTCTCCCAAGAAATTCAGAGCAGAAAACTGAGCTTACAGGTCAGTCACTCCCCCAAGAAAAATTCTAGTGTACAACTAATTATTTTGTTTCTTCAGTAGCAGCCACACAACCATGAGTTCTTTGGGAAATAGTATCATTGCAATGTGGCTTCATGAGGGGTTTATTAAAGAAACCCCCATGGAATGGAAGGTCTGTGATTTGATTAGCTCTGAACTTCCATTCATTGTTGTTATTTTTGCTTTGTTTTCTTTCCTGTTTACTTTATTTTTAGCTGCCTTTTTTTTCCCCTCAAGGGTGATTCATCAGCTGAGTAAGTCCTGTCTGATTTGTGGGGTTTGGCCATCTGAGGAAGCATTCTTACATAAGTTGTATATAATTAATGCATCATTGTTCAATTGTCTCTTCTATAAATTTTGCTCATGCTTGCTTGTTCTTGGCTTTAAAGAATTTTGCCTTGACCAAATTTGCATTAATTACTGTCTGGGAGTGACATGACCATTTCTGCTTTGTTGTCCTCAGAACTGGTATTGATGTGAAAGGTCAGGCAGAGTCTGGAGGTGTTTCTTGTGGCCCATGTTAAATGAATATTGACTTCTAATTCCCTTGAAGCCTCTTCTCCTTGTGTATAAAGCACACAGAGCCCTGATAAAGAACTTCTGTGAGAGGATTTCCCAACAATTGCCATCAAAAAGATCTATAAATTGTATGTAAATGAGGCTCATGAGAAACAGGTTCTGCTCCTCACAACTTCTGAAAGATGGGATGGACACATGCAGAACATGCATGTAGCAAATAGAAATTTTACCTTTCTTCAATTATCCCCTGGCCTGAGGGGAAAATGAAGCTAGCTGATCAATAACCATCCCAATTTTGTTATCTCTTGTGCAACAAGAGGTACCAGGACCTCCAGGCGGTCCTTTCTGCTGTGTCAACATACTCTCATGGTGAGTGTATTGAATCCAGAGCATTTGGGCTGCTATTTTAAGGAGAAGAAGGAATATTCCACACCTGCCTCCCACAACTGATAGGAATTGAAATCACTTTCACCCCAGGGAGGTCGATGTCTGCAGAGCTCCAGGTGCTTTAGTTCTGCACTCAGCTGTCAGTTCTAGCAAAGAAAGAGATACTTGAGGTAATCCTTGCTTAAGAAGTGTTTGACTCCAGGTTTTTGGTGCTCTCCCTTCTGCAGACCCTTCCTTGGAAACACTGTGAGAACCCCTGGAACACCGACCGCTGCTTCTCCAACTACACCTTAGCAAACACCACCAACATGACAAGTGCCGTGGTGGAGTTCTGGGAGTAAGCTCAGCATTTCCCCATATCCTCCCCATGCATGTCCAAGGATCACTTTGTTGTCCTTCCTGTTTCACCTCCTGAATTCTTTGCCAAATGTTGTGTTGGCTCCTTGCAGACGCAACATGCACCAAATGACCGACGGCTTGGAAAAGCCCGGGCAAATCCGATGGCCACTGGCAATCACCCTGGCAATTGCCTGGATTCTGGTGTATTTTTGTATCTGGAAGGGGGTAGGCTGGACTGGAAAGGTAAGATTAACAAGTACTGTAAATACCTTTCAATTAAAAATGCCCATTTTGCTCAAATATTCTGAAAATTCTTGAGGTAAGAGGCACTGGGGGCAGTTTGGCTGTCAGAGCTCTGTGAAGGATTTAATTTTATGTTTTCTTGGATTGATACAGCCCCATGTTTTAGGAAGAGCTGGCTCTTCTCTAGCTAGGTCAGACCACAGCCTTAGATGCTTCACTTACAGGCCTCTTGGGCTTGGCCAGGTATAAAATCACCCAAAAATATTCTTGCTTCTTCCTGGCATGAATATTCCAGCTGGTTTGGATAGCACCAGAGTGAGGATGAAAAGTGGTTTGGTTTCAGCAAGAACTGTGCAATAAATGCAAAATTCTTGCTGGAACCAAACCACTTCATCCTCACTCTTTGCTATCCAAACCAGCTGGAATATTCAGAAGAACTGTGCAATAAATGCAGAATTCTTGCTGGA
>CM032365.1:3151060-3269920 GCA_019023105.1 Diglossa brunneiventris | reverse complement strand
TTTGTGGTTTTCATATATTTGTAATCCTGCAGTTCTTCAGTGTATAACTCTAAACTCAGAGTGTCAGGTGCTGCTTTCCCATTCTGGTCAGGAACAACAACACCACAGGGCTCCCCCTGTGCTCTCCACTGCCAGCTGGAAGTGGGGCAGGATGGTCCCTGGAATAATCAAATAAGGAATAGGAGGCATTCAGGAAAGACTGAGTAAAAAAACTGATGCTTGAACACCTTTGCTCTTTCATGAACTGCTGGAAGCACATGAAAAACGGGCAGAAAATTTATTCTGCAGGCAAAAAGGAGCTTGCCTGTGAAATATTCCCTGTTAAATCACAATATTAAAAATACCTGTGCAGTGTTCAGCTGTGTAGGAGACACTGGGATATGTTTTACAAGATTTGGATGCTGCAGACATTTCTGAAGGGTGGCTCCAGAACTCACCACTGGAGCAAAAAGACACAGCACACATTTCATTTGAAGATCTGGAGTTAATTCAGCGGGTGGTGGGATGGTGCTGAGGATATTCTGGGTTTTGATGTGCTCTGAAATCACTTCCCAAGGGAAAGGATCACCAATTTATTGGTTCAGGACATACTGAAGCTCTGGGTGGGATCTGACAACTGGAAATGAAGGAGGAGGCTCAACCCTGGGGTTTGCAAATCCAAGATATTCTCTGTCTAGATTAAACTATTACATAATTAAGACATGGAATCATTAGAAATGTTGATTGTGACACAAATAAAAAAGCACAGAGCGTGAGAGAAAGCCCTTTGGAAATAACTATGTCCAACCTTTTGTTAATCAGTGCTAATTTTAATACAGAGAGCAGCCCCCAGTGGCAGCACTCAGGAGAGCACCCTGCCTCATTTACAAGGAATACTTGGAGGATTTGGTCAGGGAAGTCCCCCCTGGCTGCTGAACTCTTGGGTCATTGTTAGGAGCCCAGTCCTGGGCAGATGTGTTAATTTACCTGCAATCAGCTGCAGTTGGCAAACCAGCAGCTCCCAGTCCCTGGCACAGCCCTCCCAGCGTGTGAAGGAATGTGGGATTTACTACCTTAGCACTGGACCAGTCTCTCAGGAGAGAAAATCCATCATTTTCTATAAATCCAAGCTGACTTCAGTCTGTGAACACAAAAAGACCAAGAGGGTATTTTATCCTAGCAGATGAAAGGAAGTTGAAAATTTACACTTTTTATTTCTTTGTTTTTCAGTGAGCTTCAGGCTTGACATTAAAACCCACTGCTCAATCTGGGGGGAAACTGCTGTGAAAAAATTGGGTCAAAAATATTCTTGAAAGCATTTGTCTCTAGGCAACTAACAGCTGAGGAAGGTGGTCTAATATTATAAAAGGAAAATGTATCTACAGGCTGTCATGCTCTCTGCATTTTCTGTCTGTCACTGAAACATTTCATCCACTCTAATTTACAGGAGCTGTAACCATTGGTTGAATTCTACTTGCTCTGCTGAAAATGAATAAAACTTTACTCACCTTCTGGTTTTCATATTTCAGCCACCATAATGATAACATTTATCTGAATTTATACACACAGAGGGATTCTGGAGTGTGGCCATTTGGAGGACACAGCCTCAACAAAAAATGTTTTCTGGGGATACAGAGAATATTTGATTTATTACATATGAGAATCATATGAGAATCTTTAACCTTCTGCATGAAGCACCAATCTGGTTAAACATTCTCTGTGTGTTGGCTTTCTTGTATCACATTAAAAAGAAGTTTATTTTGTAAATCACATAAAAAAGAAGTTTATTTCGTAGGATTGAGGGACCAAAGCTCTCAACTGTAGGTTTATCATCTTTGTTACAAAAAAAGAGCAGTTCCTGTTCACAGAGCGAAAGCAACAGTTCATAGCTTAGAATTTTGAGTGTTCCTCGAGCTGGAAATCTTTTTGCACAGATCTCTTTAGACAGAACCAAGGATATTCAGAGCAGAACTTCCGCTGCAGTCAAGTGAATTTTCCCTTCTCGCTGGACGGCTGCAGCCTCAGGCCAGCGAAAGGCCCAATCACAAACTGCTCCCCAAAACTCCATGCTGGGCTCTGCAGTGTGTTCTGTGTCCAGCTGGGCTCTGGAGTGTGATTTGTGTCCCTTTTCCCTGCAGTTCTGCACCGTGGAAGGGTTCATCACTGCCCTGGTGGACGAGTTCCCCAAGCTGCTGCGCAACCGCCGCGAGCTCTTCATCGCCGTGGTGTGCATCGTGTCCTACGTGATAGGGCTGTCCAACATCACTCAGGTACTGCTCCCTGCGGCTGCCTCTGCCCTGCTCCAACATTTTCCCTTCCCCAGTCCAGCCAGGGATCTCTGCCAGCCCTGGGATTGTCAGGGATTGGCGCTCGCCAAGGTTTGGGCGGTTGAAGCGTCAACGCCCTTAGGATTTTAGCTTTGATATTTTTATTTTTATTTAACATTTATATTAATATAATTTATACTAGGATTGTTTTGCTTTTATATATTTAGCTATTGTATTTTTTATATATTTGTACTCCTGCTGTTCTTTAGTGTAAACTCCAAACTCGACACCCAGTGTCAGCTGCAGCTTGCCTGAAGATGTTGCTCACATTAACTCAAAGTGGTGTTGGCTGAGCAGCCACTCTCAGGAGCTGCATGAAGTGGCAGTGCCTGCTTTTATCCCTGCTCTGTGTGCTCCTGCTTGCTGGGACTGCCTCAGACAGAAATCACACGTGTGGGAGGGGAAAAAACACAGCACAAATCCCCCTCGTAGCTGATATTTACTGCAAATCAAGCAGCAACTTCCTGAGTGTCAGTGGGAATGATGCCTTGGCTTTTTAGCTTTTATATATTTAATTTATTTGCACTCCTGCAGTTCTTTAGTGTGTAACTCCAAACCCCACACCCAGTGTCAGCTGCAGCTTTCCCATTTTGGGCAGACACAACAATTCCTCTCCAGGCCTGGCAATCAAGGACACCTCACTGCCTCAGGGCCAGAGATGGAAACAAAAGGGACTTGGGGGGAGCAAACTTGGGGTCAATGACTTCATTACCTGGAGCTGGAATTGGCAGATGAACCCCCAATGTGCAAATGGACCAAACTTATAAAAGTATAAAAACCTGTGAGCCATGGTCCATTTTTGGGTGTAGGCCTTGGGGGATTTCATCTGCCCTAAATGTACCTGCAGGCCCTTCAATAAATAGAACTGCTTTTTATTCCCTTAATTCTGTCTGGCCCCTGTTTTTAGGTAGCCCCAAAAAGGCCTTACCTGGGTGTCCCCTGCAGGGCTCAGGGGACAGCAAAATGCACATCCCCACATTCCTACAGTCCAAAAAGTGGCAGCTGGAGATGTTGACTTTGCAAACTGCTCGAGGGAAATTATTAATGATTAAACTATGATTAAATTATCAAATAAAGAGCAATAAAATTGAAACTTTTCAGTTTAAACAGCAGCAATCTTAATTTTGTCAGGATTGACCTCAAGCCTTAAAAAAAAAATTAACCTGTTTAATTTACACTAAGAGGCCCCTAACCTACCCACCGCTGCTAGTTTGTATGTTACATTTTGAAGCTGGAGGCCTTGCTCTATTGTTTATTCTTTCTTTTTCATTTCAGGGTGGAATCTATGTGTTTAAGCTTTTTGACTACTACTCTGCCAGTGGAATGAGTCTCTTGTTCCTTGTATTCTTTGAGTGCATCTCGATATCCTGGTGCTATGGTAAACAGCCTGTTTGTATTTTCCCCTAAGCTTTACACACCCTGATGATAATTCATCCTCTGATCCGTGGTGGGGGTGGAACTGATTTTCTGAACTTTGAATTATATCCACAGGTTTCTGTGGATATAATTCAAAGTTGGCTTGTGGAAGGGGCTGCTGCCTTTTAAACACCCTACCTAGAGGTCTGGGAGCCATGAAGAGTTTCAGGAATATTAAAAGGGTGACATTCCATCTCTTTTCCTGTCTCACTCTCTTGGGAAAACCTGTATCTTCAGAGCTTTTGGGTACATATTGCCTCAGGCCTCTTGGGATTTGCAATATTTCATTTTTCCAGAAATTCTCTCACTCCAGGGTCCTGCAGTGAGCCAGGCTCCCTGGTCAGTTAGGGAATAATCACCTTAAATATCCAGAACCTGGACTGGCAGTCTCTGGCTCTAAGCATTAATGGGTCCATGGGATATTGTCACAGAGCATTTTTGACCACAGAGCTGTGTCAGCTCCTCTGAGGAGCTGCTCCATCACCACTGAGGCTCTCCAGCTGCTCCAGGAGCTTCCTGCTGGATTTCAGTGGGCCTGAGAGGATGGAACAGCGTTTGACAGGGGAGAACCCAGCAAATGGAAAAATACACCAAAACTCTCTCAGAAATCACAGGATATTCTGAGCTGGAAGGGACCCCACTAGGAGATTAAGTGTATGGTCCACGCAGGGCTTGAAATTATCAGCTCCAGGCTCTGGGCATGGAGAAATCAGAGCCATGAACTGGTGACAGACACAGCCTGGGGAGGCTGGTGGGGAGCAGAGCAGGAGGGGCCCCTCTGATTTCAGCTCCACTTCTGCCCATCCACGGTGCGCTCTGCAACAAAGCTGATCAATGCTGAGGTGGGTTTAGAGGGTTTAGAATTGTAAAATACACCCTAAATTTCTCATCCTAATATGACCTAGAGTTGAAATCAATCAAGGGCGTTTCTTACATCTGACCTTCCATGCACCACTTCCTCATTTGGCATGGCAATAAGTTTGCTGGTCTCTATTCAATTAATTATGATGTGGAAGAGTGAGAGCAGGTGATTTCTGGTGCTTTTGAGCTTGCACCTTTTTGCCTTGAGGAAAAGTTATCTTGAGATCTTTGTAGAGCTTCCAAATATAATCGTAATTTATGGCAATGTCTCTCTGAACCAGAGCTTCCATCAGCTCCACTACCTGATATGTTTCTGTGCTGTTTCTTATTTCTTCACCCAGGTGTTAATAGATTTTATGACAACATCCAAGAGATGGTGGGATACAGACCCTGCATCTGGTGGAAACTCTGCTGGTCCTTTTTCACTCCTATCATTGTGGCAGTAAGGAACAAACTTTTATTCTCTGGTTGAAAGGATGTAAATGAGGGGCCTGGGTGCTGCAGCCTTGTGGTTTCCAGCCCCAAAGGTTCATATTAGTTCTGCCCTCACTACTTTTTTAAGGATTTGAGCAACCCCACTGAAGGCAATAGCCAAAAAGCAGTGTCATTCCAGGAAGATTGTGCCCCAAAAAGAGAAGCCAAGATTTTTATTAGACCTCTGGAAATGCTCAAGAGGTTGATTGGCAGAGTTAGAAAACTGTAAGGAAAAATTTTAACCTTTTTTTTCCTTTTTTTTTTTTTTTGTGTTCTAAAATAGAAATTAGCAATCTAAAATCTAAGTTTTCCACATACACAAAAATGCCAACATTCTGTAAACTGAATTCCTCCACAAGCACTTCTGGTGACAGAGCAGGGTTCCAAACTCATGTTCTTCTCTCATGGCATTCTGTGGTTTATATTAATCATTTTCTACTACATTGCTGTGGCTTTTCTGGCAAACTCTTCAAGGAATCTTTACTGAAAACCACAGAACAGCTTTTTCCTGATTCTAAACTTTACCCAGTTAATCCCATTCAGTACTTTGTGAAGTAGTAAGCAAAGAAATGTAAATGTACTGCACATACACTGAACCCAGATGCAATGTAACAAACTCATCAAGCAGCCACTATTACACATGAGCCAGCATTTAACCAGAGAAAG
Organism: Diglossa brunneiventris; assembly: GCA_019023105.1. NCBI lineage: Eukaryota > Metazoa > Chordata > Aves > Passeriformes > Thraupidae > Diglossa > Diglossa brunneiventris. Next base: position 3,264,197 of record CM032365.1, on the reverse strand, counting down.
CAAATGAGGAGCACTAAAAAGACAAAGAAATGTGCTCATGTTGAGGATTCCTCGAGTCCTCCCTTCCCAGATCAAGGCAGATTTCATTTTTATAAAAAAAATAAAGGCATAAGAGATACATTTTATTTTAGTGGCACAGGAGGAAGGTGCCCAGCATTGTCAGCCTGGCCAGGTTTGTCAAGTCCTCAGCAGAACGTGCTGCCCAGCCCAGCTCAGAGCAGGGATAAAAATCTGCCTCTGGGAATTTGCAGGGAATTTGCAGAGCAGGGACAAGAATCTGCCCCTGTCCTGCACAAGGGCTCAGCCTGGATCAGAACGAGCCTCCCTCTCTCCTGATTCACTTTTAGCAGGTTTTCATGGCTGCTTTAGCCATTTCAGACAGGCCAGGACAGGAGATTTTCCTGGGAATAGCCCATGGAATTCCATGTCTGCAGGGCATCATTGGAGAACATCCCAGAAGCAACGTGGGTGATGCTGCTCAATGGCACCATGGGGACATGTCCACGGTGCCACTTAGCAGCAGCACCCACTTTGGTTTTGGGTTCCAGGTATTCCCAGGATCCCTACTGGGTTGCTTTTGGGTTCCAGGTATTCCCAGGATCCCTACTGGGTTGCTTTTGGGTTCCAGGTGTTTCCAGGATCCCTATTTTCCCCAGCAGACCCCTTCCCTCTGTCTCTGTGCAGGTTATCCAAGGAATTTACTGCTCCCAGCAGCACACCTGGATTATCTGACAGGTTAATCTGAGGTGCAGGTTTATATGTGAAAACACAGCTTTGAGGTGAAACATTCATTTTGGCAAGAGGCGTCTTGGGAAGCTCCAGAAAAACTCCTGAAGCCAGAACACTCTGGGAATCTGACCCCAAACCCTCCCTTCTGCTTTTGCAGGGAGTGTTCATCTTCAGTGCTGTGCAGATGACCCCCCTGACCATGGGCAGTTACGTGTTCCCAAAATGGGGCCAGGGGGTGGGCTGGTTCATGGCCCTGTCCTCTATGGTGCTGATTCCTGGCTACATGGCATACATGTTCCTCACCCTGAAAGGATCCCTAAAACAGGTGAGTCTGCCTGTCCCAACCCCCTTGGTGTTGTATTTGAGGGGTGCCCAGATGAAGGAAGGAATGATGAATCTGACTCCATGTTCTTAGCAGGATTTATTATTTTATTAAGATTTTATTAATTTTTATTAAGATACTCTATTATATAATAAGATACTAATGTAAGATATTATGTTATATTATATTTATATTTGTATTAATTTTATTAATATTTTATTAAGATCCTATATTACATATTAAGATACTATTTAATATATTATATTATATTAGTTATATTATATTATATTATATTATATTATATTATATTATATTATATTATATTATATTATATTATATATATTATATATATATTATATTATATTATATTATATTATATTATATTATATTATGTATAGTATAGTATATCATAGTATATCATATTATATTATACTAAAGAATACAGGAAAGGATACAGACAGAATGCTAAAAAGCTAACAATGAAAACTTGTGACTCTTTCCAGAGCCTCAACACAGCTTGGCCCTGTTTGGCCAATAAGTCAAAACAATTCACATGAAACCAATGAAACAATCACCTGTGGGTAAACAATCTCCAAACACATTCCACATGAGCACAGCACAGGAGAAGCAAATGAGATAAGAATTGTTTTCCTTTTTCTCTGAGGCTTCTCAGCTTCCCAGGAGAAAATCCTGGGCCAAGGGATTTTTCAGAAAATATGACTGCCACATATTCCACATGTGAGCACAACACAGGAGAAGCAAATGAGATAAGAATTTGTTCTCCTTTTTTCTCTGAGACTTCTCAGCTTCTCAGGGATTTTTCAGAAAATATGACTGCCATTCCTTGGCACCTGTGCAATCAAAAATTGCTGGGCACTTCTTTCCTGTCATCTATTTCCCCCTTGGATTTTTTTTTTTTTTTTGCTTTGAGCCAAAAAACTCCATAAAAGTGCCAACCAAAAGACAAGAGAGTGTCTGAGCCATCTGTTGCTGAACACAATTCCCCATGTTCCACAGGGTCCTTATCTCTGCTCTGGCAGCTGCAGACACTTGGCATTCCATCTCCTCACACCTAGAAACCAGAGGAGAGGTTGGCAAATCATGGAAATTTGTCCTGATTAATGCCAGACACACAGCCGTGGATCACGGCAGGGGATGCTCTGGGGAGCTGGAATCAGAATCAGGGGCTGAGCTACAGAACTCTGGGATTGCACGTGTCTGCTCAGTGACCCTGCTCTGCATGTCCCTGATGGCCCCCAAGGCTTCAGCTCCTGCATTCACCTGCCCTGCTCTGCTGCAGCTGGGAGGGAGGACATGGAATACCTTGGGAGCACTTCCCTTGAGCCTTTAGTTCAGGGATTTCTGTGAGCAGTCACTTTGTGAAGAGCATTGGGGCTTTTTTCTCATTGCTCTCAGCCTCCCTGACTGCTCCTTTTTTAAAGGACGTAACACTTCTCATGGAAGACAGGGTTTTTTTCACTAAGTTTTTATTTCACTCATTTTATTGCACTCAGTTTCAATTTCAGTCAGTTCTGAGGTTCTCAGAGATGTGCTGCTAAAGGACTGGGAAATACTAACCCAAATATTGCCCCACACACCTTTCAGGAACCCCCCACAATCACCACATCTCATTTTTTCAATCTGGGTGGATCCTCAGTTTTCCCTCTCCAGCTCCTCCTGTACATCACAGCCAGATCTCCAGCCCAAGTACTGAAACACTCTGTGATTGTGGCAACCAAAGATGTCAAAAGGAATTTGTCAGAACTTCTGGAATATTCTAAAATCAGCTGACAGAGCCATCTTTGCAGAGGGCTGGATGATCTTAAGCAGAATTGACGAGTGATGCCTCATGAAATGCTCAGATCTTGATCCAAATATTTGTCTTCAGCAAATTTTGAAGGACTCAGTGAGGCTTTAAAGCACACAAAAAAAATCTGCGTTTTGGTTTTTTTTTTTTTTCCCCCCCTGCCTGTTCTTAGCTCCTACATTTTGAATAGATTTCCCTTGGTCTTAAGGAAACTTTTAGGTGCAAAAGAAGAACTGTTGCCCTAAAATACAGCTGCTCTTTGTGGAGGGTTGTGTGAGACCACGGTACAAGTTCCTCATCTCAGCCTTGTTGTGGATTAAGGGCTTATTTTTGAAAGCATTGACAAATTATTATTAAGTGATGGGGGAGCCTGCACCAGTGAGAGGCTCTGAGGAGCCAAACTGAGATTTCTTTTGAGATATAAGAGAGATTTCTTTTGAGATGTAAGAGAGGTTTCTTTGGGATATAGGAGAGATTTCTTTTGAGATGTGAGAGAGATTTCTTTGGGATATAAGAGAGATTTCTTTTGAGATATAAGACAGATTTCTTTGGGATATAAGAGAGATTTCTTTGAGATATAAGAGAGATTTCAGATATATTCTCTGCCATGAGCTGGGCAGAGAAGCTGAAGAAACTGAGAGGACAAAAGGACGAGGAAAGACAGAATAGGAATAAAACACTCTAAAACACTGGTTTTTCCTTGGAGGAACTCTCAGTTCTCCTGGGGAGATGCCCATCCCTCTGGTGCCCAGCGCTGCTGCCCACTGCAGCCCCTGCAGTGCTGGACCCTGGGCTCACAGCAGAGCCTCTCCTCATTGCTTTTCCCCAGGAAAGCTCCTTGTAGGCGCCCAGGGTTTTTCAGCTCCTCCTGTCACCTTCAAGACAGAGCTGGAACTCTATTTAGTGGAAGTGGCTTGCTGCCTGTCCCTGGCAAGATAGGTGGTTGTAAAGAATTCTCTTTAAATATTTAGAAAGAAAAAAAGAAGAGTAGGGTTAGAAAGAGTTTTTTGGCTGCCTCACATTTACTGTTGTCCTTTGAACAGCGCATCCAAGTGATGATTCAGCCAAGTGAAGACATCACCCACCCTGAGAACGGGCCAGACCAGGCCCAACAGAGCAACTCTGCCAACAAAGAAGCCTACATCTAAACTCCTCTCTCGTCCAAGTACCGCTCCTCCTCCAGAAAAACAAAAAATATGGTTGAATATGACCACAAATTCACATCTGAGAATATAATTACCTACCTCTAGTGGCAAAAAAAAAAAAAAAATACATATTAAAAAAAAAAAAGAGGAAAAAAAAAGCAACAAGGTCATCTCCACTCCGAGGGAATCGCCATGGGTTCGATCCAGCCGTCACGAGCTCAGATGTTTGACAGTGTTTTTGTGTTCTCCAGCAATCCACAGACTGTTAATGTTTTTATCCTTTCACAATGATAGTTGCATACCTTGGAATTTGTAAATTGATGTGCCAAGACCTTTTTAATCTACCTTTTAGCACGACTATTTGAAGTTTTGTGCTGCTGATTTTTAGTAGTTGATCACTATTTCTTACCGCTGAATCCCAAGACTGTTATTTCTGACTTTGCAGGAGTAAAATTAAGTTTGGAGTTGTTTTGTACAAAAAGAGAACGGAGTATTTTGTAAACAAGTGATTTCCAGCACAAAAGTCTGCCCTTAAAATTTGTTCCAGCTGCGGCCATTTGAGGGGGGAAGAGGCTCTTCCTTCAATTAACAGCAGGCACAGCCTTTATAAACATTCCTAGTGCAAAAATTGAGTTGTTTGTGGCAGAGCAGCCCAGGCCAAACACACTGGCTGTGCTCAGCCTTTCAGGGTGACTTTCAAACAAGGTCATAAATTTCCTTAAAAGTATATATCTTGCTTCTTATAAAAAGAAGATATCTGTGTGAATCAGAGGCATAAATATGACTTTTAACTTTTTTAGCAAAGTAATAGCCAAGAGCTCTTAGAGATTCCCAGGAGTAAAATACAAAGTATTTGCCATTCAAGCTCAGACTCCCTGAGCTTTTATCATGCTGTTATCACTCTACTATTACTGCATTGCCACCAAAATAGAAACCAAACCAACGGCTTAAATATGGAAGTGAGTTCCAACGCAGGGCTCGATTGAACCTGCCCGAGAACTCCCCCAGCTCCCACCCCAAACCCCAGCACCTTGAGAGCAGTGGGATTTCCCTTTCCAGGGGCTGGGTGGTGCTGAGGGCACGAGGGAGAGCTCTTTGATCCCCTGCAATCCCACTCCGGGCTCCGGCCAGCCCCTGGAAGTTCTCCCTGTGTGGGGAATGCAGCGGGAGCCCCGCTCGGCATTTCTCATTTGGCAGCTATAAGATAAGACAGGCACGGAGGCTTTTTGTTTTGTTTTGTTTTGGGTTTTTTTTGGGAGGGTGATGTTTGATTGTAAATGACTGTAACAGAACTGTGCAATGAAAAACATGCTTTTCAGCAAACTTTTTTTGTGCACCGTACGATGTTAGATAGCACAATTTATGTAGAACTACTACGTGGAAAAAAAACAAAAAAAAAACATGTTACCTGTGAATGTTGGGTTTTTCGTTGTTCTCGTCTGAAGGTGACAAACATGTTCTTGCAATAAGGTATTATTCTCAGAATGTCAAGCACATTATGTAGAAATAATATATATATATAATACACATGTATTTGAAACTACATCCTAAACTCTCAGAGTATGTTGGGTAGGTTCTAAACTGTTTCATACCTAGGTCAAATGTAAAATACTACGAGATCTAAGCTCCATCCTAAACGGCCATAGCTGAGATGCAAACGTCCTGTAAGTCTTTGGGATTTAGAGGAACCCCTACATCCTACACAGACATCACACGTGATACATCATACTTGTGAATTTCATTAGACTAAGGATAAAAACTCCGACTTTCTCTTTATTGTTTAATGTAACCGAGTCCCATGTTGTTCTAAGAAAAATGCAGTATTTAATGTTTGATTGTAAACAATTATGACAGATGTTTGACAGACCTGCTCTTTAGCAAAAAGCTGTACAAACGTTATCACATAGCACAAACTAGTGTTGTAGAACTACTGTGTGTAAACTGTGAATAGCTGTATCTTTTTTGTAGTACTTGCCCTGAAAAAGAAAGATTATTGTATGATCATATATGCTTTTTGCAATAAGGAAATATCCAACACCAAGCAAATCTATCTCTATATAAAAATATATATGTAATATATACATATTCAAAAATATATACAGAGCCTGTTTAAAAGAGTACAGTATTATTTAGTAAATTGCAACCTGTTCTATGGACCAAATGTAAAATATTTATAAATTAAGATGCATTTTAAATGTCTATAAACGGTGTCATAATTAAAGCACGATTGTTATGTAAGTTTCCAAGAGTTTAGAGGAAAAAGAATAAAGGTTATATTATACATTAAATCCAGAATTTTGCAGTCTTTCATTGGACAAACCCAATCTGTGCTATTTTCAAGTTCCAAATGTGTCATTTATATAAAAATATCCTTTAAATACCAAAACGCTGTATCCCACTTGTGATGTGTATAATTAATCCGTGCTATTCCTACAATGTAATTAGAATGTGCATACATTATACAGGGAGCTTAAGAGGTGACAGTTAATAGCCCTTCCTGGCATCCTGCTGCTTTCGTTCTCCTGCGGGAAGATGGCAGAGAATGCTCCAAGAAAAGGAAAAAACGGATTTTGGAATGTTTTGGACGGCTCCTCGGGTGCCCGGCTGTGAGCTGCAGCACCTCCCTGGTTTTGGAGCCATCCCAGTGCTGGATACTCCCCAGGCAGATGATCCATGGCTCCCAGAGCTCCGTGCTCCTGCCTCAGCTGCCCTGGCAGGGTGGGAAGACGAGGAGAAGACGCGGAGGAGAAGTCGCGGAGGAGAAGTCGCGGAGGAGAAGTCGCGGCGCAGCTGCACCGCCGCTCCTGGGCTCAGGATTTAATTATCTGCCTGCAAAACTGGAGCAGGGCTTCATGCTGGGGAAGAGCATAAGCAATTAGAGGACCTGATTAGAATGGAAAAGGCTCCCCAGAGAGGCGTCTGGAATCACAGCCTCCAAGTACTGACCTTCGCGAGGAGCGCACGGCGAGGGCGCGGCCGGGAGGGGAGGTCCCAGACTGTTCTGGAAAAGGGGAGGCAGCAATTTTGGAAATACAGAGGGAAATGGGAAGGGAAGAGGCTGAGGGCTGTCATTGCTGGCTGGGGGTGGTGGGAGGGCAGGAGGGCAGCAGGGGCTGAGGAGCAGGAAGCTACATGGAGGATATTGCGTTAGTGCTGTGATATTTCCATGTTCTCCTGGAGGAATTTGCTCTTGCCGTGCTGCAGAAATCCCAACAGCAATTCAACAAGAAAAATGCAAATAAGGTCACTTCTCCCCTACAGGACTGCAGGATGCCCTGGGAGAAATCCATGTCCTTGCTCGTCAGGAGTATTAGCTCAGCTACATGTGCTTTTATTCTAAAATAACACTGTGTTGCTTTTGGGGGTTTTTTGTGTTTGTTTTAAGCCTGATTATTTCTGTTTTGTTCTGCCCAGGCCACGATAGCATTACAATTAACTATTAGAACTGCTCAGCCCCCACTGCTGGCTGGTTCTCGGGGGCTGGAACCCAAAGGCAGGGTGATCCCATGGCACAGGGCAGCAGCTCCTGCTGCCAACTCCCCTCTGCGGGCACTGCCCAGCAGGCAGCAGCAAAAAGGGGCTGCTCTAAAGCATTTGGACATCCACCTCTTGATCCCTTTCCCTCCAGGATGGATCGGCTCCGCTCCCAGGAAGAGGAGCCCGGGAGATGTTGCACAGCACGGACAGACATCCGTGGACAGACACGGCGTGGGAGCAGCAGCACCAAATCCTCACTCCCAGCACCTGAAGGGATCAGCTCTGAGCTGCAGCAGCTGCCAGCCCCTGTTTGACTCTGCCAAAGCACCACAATTACCACTTCCACTGCTCAGGGAGGAAGGCACCAGCCTTCACAGCCCAAAGGCTCCTTCTACTCCCCCCTCTCTCTCCTCTCCCATTTCTTGCCCTGCTGGGGGTGTTTAAATAAACCAAATAAAAATAAGGTGGGAGGAGGGGATTTACCCAGATACAATTTTTTTTCTGCAATTTAAATTACTTCCTCTCTTCTTCCTGTGAAGTTAAACAAGTTCAAAAAATTTTAAAAATATATTAAAGCAGAAATGGGGTAAAGTGAAACAAAATATTCATCCCTCCACAGAGCTTGGTATTCGTAAGCAGCTGGTCCAGGTATTGCCACTTCTCATTCCTGCCTTTACAGTTTGAGGCCAGTCAATAATTACATCACTCTTTCCTGCTGACAATTGATGGAGAATGGGCAAATTTCCTCTGTTTTCACAGAAAGCCCATTAACTTTTAGAATTGTATCATTGTGGTTTGTTCCTCCTTCTGACCACACACTACACCCACGCTTTCATTCAGGATTTGTCATTATTTTATAAATGTATGGATTAGTGGGAGGGAATTTTTAGCCTATTTAGAAAAGCCTGGAGTGGCAGGACACAGGGAATGGCTTCACACTGGCAGAGGGCAGGGTTAGATGGGATATTGGGAAGGAATTCCAGCTCTGGTAGACGTTGCTCAGGAAAGCTGTGGCTGCCCCCAGATCCCTGGGAGTGTTTCAAGGCCAGGTTGGGGCTTGGACAGTGGAAAGTGCCCCTGCACATGGGATGATCTTTAAGGTCCTTTCCAACCCAAACCATCCTGTGATTCCATGATTCCACGATTTTGCAGCTTCACATCTGATCACTTTTCCCCCCAGGTTTGTGAGCGGTCTCACATTCAGCTCAGTGGCAAATCCTGAGTGATTATTTTGGACTCTCAAGCAGGCTGAAGTAATCCTGTGAGTTATTTGTGAGTCATAAGTACATGCTGGTGCTAAATGTGTCCAACAGTGCCTAAGAGAAGGACAGGATGGATCAGGCATTGTCACCAGGACAAAAATTAATGTGTTTTGCCAGCAATGGTGCTTTAGTCAGGCTGCAAGAGCTGCTTGCTGTGCCTTGGGGATCAGCAGCTGAGAGGTGGCTACAAACAAAGTATCAGAGGGTAGAAAATAGCCAAAATGTTCATGTTCAATTGGAGGGAGTCTGGAGTTTCCCCTGCACTTCACCGAACTGGAAACCCACTTAGTGCTGGAAGGGGAATAAATGGAACAGAATGAGTCGCTGCCTTATCCCCTTACATTGTGCACTTCCTGTTCCTTTAATTATTCTAAAGCAATCTGGGAATGTCTGAAAATGTTTAACATAAAAAAGAAGCCTTGGAGGCTCGTTTTAGTCTAGGAAAAGGTTTTCCATGCCCCACTGGCACTGTCATTTACTGGCCACACCTTGTGCAGACACAGAGCTGCCGTCGCATCCCAGGGCTCCCCGTGGCTGGAAAGGCACCAAAAAGGAACTACAGCTCCTGCAGGGCAGTGACCCTGCTAAAACCCCAACCAGACCCCACAAACAGCAGCTGTCCCGGCCCTGGCTGTGCCTGAGGAGCCGCTGATTCCCAAAACCCAGGGCTGGTTCCCAAAAACCAGCTGCAGTTCCTGCTGCCATGGGCAGGTCCCACAGGGCTCCTCCAAAGCTCTACGGGCAAAATCTCTGTCCCAACACACTGTCCATCCACTGAACATCACCTGGTGGATGGAAAGCTGTTAGGTCCTGCAGGAATGGCACCAGCTCCCCTGGGATGGCTGAGGAGTGCTTTGGTGAGGAGTAAAATAAAAAATCTCTCTGTCAATATGAGCCAGAGCATCAGGTTGAGTTAGGGAATTATTTCTAGGTCATTTCAGTTCACTGCACTGCACTGCAAACTCTGCACTGAATGAATGACCAAAATAATTAATCAAAACACTGGAGAGAAACACCAACTCACACTGCAGGCAACAAACTGTGCCTAGAAGTGACAGAGCTCAGTGCTTTTTAACCTGCTCTCTCCCAGCTGTCACACAGCAGCAGCTCATGACCTTTCCTGCTGATTTTCCCCAGATCCAGCCTCACTCTGAGGGGCTCAGGGTGACCTTTCCCAGCCTGGTTCCTCCTGTTTTGAGCACCCTGTGTCGTGGCAGAACCTGCCTGTCAGGATCTGCTTCAAACCTACAAATTTAGACTTGGGTGTGCATTAAAAACTGTGGGAATCCACAAAATCAGAGGGTTTTGGGAAAGCTGCAAAAGGCAGGCCTGAGAGACAGCAGAACTGTGATCAGAGCTAAGCAGCAGCCATGAGATTGGTCAGCAGAAAAATTATTTTAAAAGTAGAAAAGCAAGGACAAATAGAACAATGGTTTGTGCATTAACACTTGGCTAGAATAACTCCCTAAGCTACAGAAAAGTTTATCTAGAGAGACATTAGGAAGTTCTAAGCATAAAAATGGAGCTCTGTGCATTGTGTTTTAAGGCTCACAAGCAGGTATTGTATTTGAAATAAGCAAGCATTGTTTAACCAAAGGTACGTGTGCTTACGGTGGTTGGATAGAACTGCTGTCAATGTGCTTTTGCTTTGTGTGATTGGCCAAAAAACTTTTAAAGTAAGTTTTAACATTAAGTTCTGTGTCTGCTGCCTGGGATGTGAGCTGGTGGCATCTTCCCATTGTCATAACCATGTGATGAGGCTGGTGCTGGAAAATAAAACAGCTCAAGACACGTTCCACAGCAGTCCCATCCTGTTCATGATTTCTACACAGCCCCTGGCCAGCGATAAAAACCCTTCTGCCTCGCTCCTGCCGTGGTACTGAGGGGAAACGAGTCCCAGCCCCCATTCCCCTGCAGGCACTGAGCTCCCAGCAGCTGCTCCCAGCCATCCACCAGGTCCTCCAGCCCAGCTGGGATAAGGAAATGCAAGCTGGGAATGATCCAGAGCAGGGATATTTGTTCTTGCCCAACTCAATCATCACTGTGATAACTTTTTGTGGAGAAATTCCTCCTGATGGCCCAGTGGCACAACCTGAGGTCATTCCATCTCCTCCTGGAGCCCACCTGGCTGTCCCCTCCTGTCAGGAGCTGTGCAGAGCCACAAGGTCCCCCTGAGCCTCCTTTGCTGCAGGCTGAGCCCCTTCCCAGCCCCCTCAGCCCCTCACAGGACTTGCTCTCACTGCTTGCTCTCTTTACACACTATTTTATGGGGCTGCCGTGGGGTTTTGAGGGGAAAAAAATACATGGATTTGAATGTTTGCAGTTAAATAATAAAATGCCAGCTTAAAAACAAATGGCACAATAAAACAAGTCTGGAGGACATCAAGGAACCAATCCACTGCCTTTTGCTGGCGGAGAAGGGGAATTTTGCTCGGCTCCATCACTCAAAGCCATTCCAGTATCAGCATGGAACATTGTGTATGTCACTTTTAAGCTTCTCACTTTCACAGGAAACTTGCCCAAAAATGCTCAGAGAAGTTTTTTTCTTTGTTCTTTACATGCTCTGTGTTACTTACCATTCAATATTTAATGATCTGCTGTGGGTTTGGCTCGTCTTTTTCCTTTGTATGCCACAGTCCTCTCCAGGGTTTTCTGGCTTGTTTTGTACTTTAACATTCTGCTCTGATTTTTCTTTATCTCATGAACCTTGATTCTCCAAGGTTATGCAACTGGGACTCGTGGATGAGGGGTTATTTTTATTTACTGCTGGCTTTTCAGGAAACATTTCGTTCCAAATTCTCCAAGATCAGTCACTGCTGTAGGAGCAGCCTCATTAGCAGCTTTCATTAGCCCAAAAATGCAAATAAGAGAACAGCACCACTGTGACCGTGTTCACAGGGGTCCCAGGATGAGGGAAGAGACGAGGATCTGACTCCATGTTTCAGAAGGCTGATTTATTATTTTATGATCTATATTACATTAAAACTATACTAAAAGAATAGAAGAAAGGATTTCATCAGAAGGCTAGCTAAGAATGAAATAGCAAAGAATGATAACAAAGGCTCTGTCTCAGACTCTCTGTCCGAGCCAGCTGGGCTGTGATTGGCCATTAATTAGAAACAACCAACACAGGCCAATCTAAGATCCACCTGTTGCATTCCACAGCAGCAGATAACCATTGTTTACATTTTATTCCTGAGGCCTCTCAGCTTCTCAGGAGAAAAAATCCTAAGGAAAGGATTTTTCATAAAAGATGTCTGTGACACCACAGCGCTGTCCAAGCCAGAAATCCCCATTTTTCCCAAGGAGCACTCCCTACTCCAACCTTTTCATTGTCTCTTTTTTGAGCATTTCACCAGTCCTGCAAAGGCCACTTTTCCCTCTCCACCCCTGCACAGATTTCCCCTGGTAAAGGAGGAATCAGGAATATCCCGTTCTCATTCCCGTTCCCGTTCCTGTTCCCATCCCGCTGGGTGATCCCAGCTGCCAGGATCCATGCCAGGGCACGTGTGCCAGCCTCTCCTGGGGCCTGCAGCCAGCACAGGGAGGCAGGGAGCAGGCCAGAGCCCATGGTACATTAAGCAGGAGAGTTTGGAGTGTGAAGCTCAGTGGGCTGTCAGAACGATGTTCCCGCGGCGCTCTGCGCAGCCCGGCTTTCTGTCAGGGCAAGAACAACTGCCACAACGGCCTGAGCCTTCAAACCAGCCAGGGACATTCTTTTAGGGACTGATGGAGGCCAAGGGACGCAAAAGAGGAGGGAAATTCAGCTCCCTTGAAGTCCCTGGTGAGTCCATGTGCTGGGGTGGCCAGCAGCCTGTGGCTCCTCTCCTGCGTCCCAGGGATGGGCAGCTCGGACAGAGAGGACAACATTCCCCATTAAACTCACCAAATGCACACCTCCTGCACAGACACTGCCCTCACGGTGCCCTGGGAACATCCTGATGGGTTCTAAAGGGTGGCAAATTCACAGAATCACAGAATAATGAGGTTGGAAGAGACCTCTAAGATCATCGAGTCCAACCCATGCCCTAACACCTCAACCAGGACTATAGCACCAAGGGCCATGGCCAGTCTTTTCTTAAACACATCCAGAGATGGTGATTCTACCACCTCCCTGGGAAGAGCATTCCAGTGCTTTATTATTCTTTCTGTGAAAACCTTCTTCCTGATATCCAACCTGTACCTTCCCTGACGTAGCTTGAGGCTGTGTCCTCTGGTTCTGTCAGAGACCAACCCCACCTGTCTACAACCTCCCTTCAGGGAGCTGTAGAGAGTGATGAGGGCACCTCTGGGCCTCCTTTTCTCCAGGCTGAGCACCCCCAGCTCCCTCAGGGGTTCCTCACAGGGTTTGTGTTCCCAGCCCCTCTCCAATCTCGTTGTCCCCTCTGGATGTGCTCAGTGTCCCAAGGTCCTTCCCAAACTGAGGGCCCAGAACTGGACACAGCACTTGAGGTGTGCCCTCACCAGTGCCAGGCACAGGGGCAGAGTGACCTCCCTGCTCCTGCTGGCCACACCATTCCTGACACAGGCCAGGAACCATGGGCCTTGTTGGCCCCCAGGGCACACAGCTGGCTCATGTTTGTTTCAACCAGCACCCCCAGGTCCCTTTCTGCCTGGGCACTGTCCAGCCACACTGTCCCCGCTTGTAATATTGTAGGGGATTTTTGTGGCCAAAATGTAGAACTCAGCACTTAGACTTACTAAACTTCATGCTGTTGGACTCTGCCCATCCATCCAACCGATCTAAATCTCTCTGCAGAGCCCTCCTTCCTTCCAATAGATCAACACAAACTCCCAGCTCAGTGTCGTCTGCAGAATTACTAATGAAAGACTCAATCCCCTCATCCATGTCATCAATAAAACCATTGAGCAGAGCTGGCCCAGCACAGAGCCCTGAGGCACACCCCTGGTGCCTGGCCCCAGCTGGGTGTAGCACTGTTCACCACCACTCTCTGGGCCCTGCCATCCAGTTCCTAACCCAGCACAGAGTGCTCCTGGCCCAGCCCTGGGCTGTATGATTACATCTGAGCTCAACCAGTTGTGTTTTAACCTCACCACCACTTTGACAACTTGTCATTGCCTTTATCTGCTCAAGGATTATCTCCTTTTCTTATTTCCTTATTTCTTTATTTCCTTATTTCCTTTATTTCCTTATTTCCCACTGCCATTGGAGCAGCCCAGGGGTCTTGGCTAAGCCAAGCTCTCCTTCCTTCAACACTGCACAAACACAAAGCCACGAGCAGGGCTTGGCTTTCCAGGGCTTGGTTTTACCTGGGCTTTGGAGGCATGGCTGAAGGTTCCTTCACCAGGCTCTGTCCACGTGTGAATAACAAATCCAAATTCTGAGTGAGCACACACTCCCATGGCTGGGTGATAACAGGCTCAGGTGACATCCTCACCAACTGCATCCCAATGGACAGGGAAAGAGAAGCCTCAGCACGGAAAGTGCTCAGCATCTTTTAAAAATAAACCCCACCAGGTCCAGCTTCCAGTGCTGCTTTTCACAGGGACCTTCCCCAGAACATTGAATCTTGTTGTTTTAGACAAAAAAATCATCCTCACACGCATCCCTCCACAAAATCTTGTTAAATCCACAGGATTTATGCCACCTGGATGTGGCAAATACTCAGTATCCCTGCACACCTCCCACACTCAAGGGAATGTCCTTCCCAGAGACGCCACTGGTGGCTGTGATGACTCAAATTAGCTCCTTTTTCCTTCCATCACTCTAAAGGAGCATCAGGTTTTTCTGCAAAAGCAGCTATTTACCCACTCAAACTGCCTAGCAGACTTTAGCAAAAAGGCATTGATCCCTTAGCATTTTAGGTTTTATATTTTTCATTTATTTGTGCTCCTGCAGTTCTTTAGTGTGGAACTCCAAACTCCAAACCCAGTGTCAGCTGCAGCTTTCCCATTTTGGGCAGACACAACAATTCCTCTCCAGGCCTGGCAATCAAGGACACCTCACTGCCTCAGGCCCAGAGATGGAAACAAAAGGGACTTGGGGGAGCAAACTTGGGGTCAATGACTTCATTACCTGGAGCTGGAATTGGCAGATTAACCCCCAGTATGCAAATGGTCCAAATTTATAAAAGTATAAAAACCTGTGAGCCATGGTCCATTTTGGGTGTAGCCCTGGGGGATTTCATCAGCCCTAAATGTATCTGAAGGCCCTTCAATAAATAGAACTGCTTTTTAGTCCCTTAATTCTGTCTGGCCTCTGTTTTTAGGTTTCTAGATTTCTAATCAAAAATGGAGGATATTCTTTTAATTTTGCCTGTGTGCTGTTGGAAAAATGCCCGAAAATTGCCCCAGAAAAGTCATCAGCACCAACACCTGGCCCCTATATTCAGTAATAATTATGATTCTGCAGCCTGATTGTTTTACACACAACAGGCAAAATAAAACTGCTTTAGGAACTGCTGGGCTGATTTGTAACCTGGAGGCACCTGCTGGACTTAAGGGGCTGCAATGAGCTGATTTTAGAGTAACAAGCATTTCCTAATGAGACAGATCTTTGTGATTCTATTTCCTAAGGCTCTCCAGACCCACATCTGCCCCAGAAGGCAAAGCAGCAATGCCAAAATCTCAGGAAGAAGTGTGGATGTGTTTATGGGACGAGGTTCTCAACACCTTTCCCACCATGGGTGGAAAAGTTTGGGTCATGCCTTTAAAAAACAGAACAAAGGAGTGACCTGTTTTCCTTCTCCCAGGGCTGAGCACATCCCCCAGGGCAGCTTGATGGAAATTGTAATTATTGCAGAGCTAAGAATGGCAGCGTTTCTGATTAAAAATGAAAGCCAGTTTGATGCAGAAGAATGGGTATTAGA
Organism: Diglossa brunneiventris; assembly: GCA_019023105.1. Classification (NCBI taxonomy): domain Eukaryota; kingdom Metazoa; phylum Chordata; class Aves; order Passeriformes; family Thraupidae; genus Diglossa; species Diglossa brunneiventris. Next base: position 3,248,625 of record CM032365.1, on the reverse strand, counting down.
TCACTTTGTACTTCTCACTAATTATTACATCATGAATGGCTGGTTTTATTTTTTAAAGGAGTCAAAACTACAAAGAATTCCTTATGCAAATATTTCCTAGCACTTTAGAAATTAATTGGAACAAAAATATTTTGAATAAATTATTGCAGATGACATACTTTTTAAAAGATTTATTCACAGCTAAAAAGAACCTTTTTTCCCTTGAAGAATCACAGATAAACATGCTTTTGATACACATGTCCTCATTTCAAAGTTAAAAATTACTTACAAAAAATCAAATTGTTCAGGTATTTATTAGGATGGGCTGCCCTGGGAGGTGGTGGTGTTACCATTCCTGAAAATGGAAAAAAATTAAGCATATGTGGCACTTTGCATCATGGTGGTGTTGGTTTGAAGGTACTTGGAGCTCTTTTGCAACCTTAATGATTTTCTGATTTTCCTCTCTGCTTACTAATGAGGAGAATTAGGAAACAGTTAATTAAAAAGGGTATTTTTAATTGCAAGAACTTTCAAACAGAGCACCACATCCTTCTGTGATAGAAAACATCAGAGGAAAGGGGCCACAGGAAAAATGCAGCTACAGAGTGCAGAGAGGGAGGCAGGGCTGAATTTAGGAAAAAAAAAAAACTGGAAAGTTTCACCTGTGCTAAACAGGGAGCAGGAATTCCAGTGGGAAATTCCCCCTCTCAGGGGAAGGGTGTTTTCTGTGCTAAATGCAGAGGATCTGCTGTGTGGGCAGGTGATGACAGCAAAATCCAAACAGAGGGGAGCACCAGCTCTTCCAAAGCCTCTTGAGAACCAGAAAATCAGGGGAGGAGGAGGGAAATCTGCTCTAGCATCCTCCTGGCTGGTGACAACACTGAGAAAAATCATATATATATAAATATATATATATATATTTTTTTTTACATATATAATTTGTATATCTATTTCATATATATAATTTGTATATATATATACAAATTCCTATATATATACAAATTATATTTATAACAAATTATATTTTTATATATATACAAAAATATATAATTTGTATATATATACAAAAAATTCCTATAAATACGTATATATATAAATATATAATTAAAATATATATTATATATAATATATCTATTTTACATATATTATTTATATATCTATTTCATATATATAATTTGTACATATATATACAAATTCCTATATATATATAAATCATAAATATACCAAATTATATTTATATATCTATAAATATATAATTTATATATATATACAAACAAATTCCTATAAATATGTATATAAATATATATATATATATATATATGTAAATATATATATATATATATATATATATATATATATATATAAATAAATATATAAATATATATATATACTCATTCCTATAAATAACCTTTTCCTTGAGGCCAGGCAATGTGGTTTGGGGTTCTTTGGGCTGATTTGTGAATAATTAAAGATTCCCTTGGATATTTTCTCCATCCATCTTCCACATGCAGATTTTTCTTCCCTTGTGCAGATTTTTCACAGGATTTGCCTCTAACGATTTCAGTTTGGGCATTTTTAGGAGTTTGTAATTCCTTGTGAGACAACCTACACTGATGGATGTTGGCCAAGTGGTAACACCCCTAAAAACATCTGTACAAATCAGGAGTGTGTGCAGGCAAACTCTGTGTGTCCAAAAAACCCTGATTCAAAAGGAAATTGGGAAAACACACTGGAAGTTTTTCTGTGTAAAACATGATCATCTTCACTAGCCGGAAGAGGCCTTAGGAATTGGATTTTTTTGGCATTTTCTGTGTTAGTAACAAGCCATCAGTTTCATGCAGGGTTTGCAGAACCTCGGGGCTGCTCAGTCTGAACTTCTCCTGACCTGCCCACAGCTTTGTTCTACTTGGTTCAGCTGTGACAGCAATTTCTCTGAATGACCAGTTATCTATGGATAATCTGGTTTGGTTTTGTTATCTTGGTGTGCTACAAACATAGTTTTATAGCCACAGCAGTAATTCTATGTGAAAAGGGATTTTTAATGACTGCAGTGCAAAGAAAAAATGCAGAGAAACACGGGCCTGGTGCAGCAGTGAGAGCTGGAGCCAGAGGAGGAGGAGAACACATGTGGGATGGTAAAATTTGGGATACAAGAGATCTCCAAGGCAATAAACAGCTCATCAATACTGAGAAATGCAGACCTAGAGAGGGACAAAACAAAAAAAAAAAATTTAAAATACGTGAAAGGTACCAGGTATAGTGAATTAAGATGAATTGTGGAGCTGCAGTTAAGGGAAGAAGGAAAATAAAAATGTAAAAGCATGTTAGCAAATATAAAAAATGACCACAAACTAATCCTAGAGTAAAACAGAAGAAATCATCACCTCCATCTAGGCTGCTGATGACCCTTGAATGAGATCATTGGGGGTTCAATGGTACCAACAGCACACTCTGGGCTGGATATTCAAGGTAGGAATCTCATTTACCCATAAACAGGATTTACAGTGCAGCAGCTCCATCAATGTACAGCTGCAGACCAAGGCCAGCACTCCAGAGGGGCTGAACTCCCTGGGTGTCTTGGTTGGAAAAGAAAAACAAAGACAGGTGTCTGCTAAGGAAGGCAGGAGCTTCTATTGAAATGGAAAATATAAAACCCCTCCCTCCAAATCGTTATAATTTTGAAATTAAGGGGCTCTCAGGCAAAGAAATGGCAGGAATAACAGTTCTTGACTAGGGAAATTAAAATGCAGTGATACATAACAAACCCACTGCCAGAGTCAGAGCATGCCCTGGCCCCCTGTGTGTCAGGGAGGTGGCACAGCCCCATCCCATGGTGGCTCAGCCCTCTTGCAGTGCCAGCTGTGGTTCTGCTGGAGCAGGGATCCTGCACAAGGGGGGAGTTTTCCTCTGAAGCTCCAGGGGTGGTTTAGATGGGCCTGGTCTTCCCCTGGGAATGCAGGGCAGCAGAAAGCTGCTTCTCTGGGAATGCAGTGGGCAAAGGCTGCTGTGGTGTCCCAAAATCTCAGATTGTATCCAGGTAGGAATGCTTGGCTCCTCCCCTGGGCGGAGCATCTCCCCATGGGATGATGGAATTTGATCAGCCATGCAGGGACACTCATTGACCATGGACAGAAGATAATTAATAATTAATGGCCCATGAGCAGAAGAGATCTCCTGGAGGGAGGATTGATAGTGGAAGAGATAAAGAAAACTGCCCAATGAACAGAGGATAACTGCCCCACCTGGTTTTAACAGGTGGCAATAGAATTATATATAATACACAGCAATAGAATTATGTATAATACACAGCAATAGAATTATATATAATACACGCTCCCAGCACACCTTGCATTGCACCCTAAAACCCTTGGGAATTCTGTTTGGGACTCCCTGCCCAGGTCACACCAAAGCTTGGTCGCCCCAACACGTCACTGCCTGGAAAATCCCTTTCCTCAAAATGCAGCGAGCAAAGGACCAGAATATTCCTTCCTAATGAAAAGTGAAAGGTGCCTGGAAGTTCTTATTTCAAAATGCATCATGGCTCTAAACAGGATTAAGGTTCAGAATTAATTTGGGGGGTAGGAATTTAGGAAAATATAGATTTTTTCACATATTCTGCAGAAGCTGAGTGAATCCATTTCCCACAAAGTGTTCAACTGGCCCCTGCAGCAGCACAATTGACTTCATTAGTCTGTCTCAGAGCCTTCTTGTTTTGCCTACCAATCAAGATAATCACCCTGTCATACGAGCTTTGCAGCTGGGACAAATTGGAGGTCTTGAGAAGCAGCTGGAGATGAAAACCAAACCCCACAAAAGCCTCCTTGGAGTGTGTGCCTCCATCAGTTCTGTCTTGGAGCTGAAAACAAGTCCAAAAGGTGAAGAATTTCCATTTTCTCCTGATTTCTCCTTGCTATAGGCAGTTGCACTCATCCCAAGCTCTTCAGGGGAGCAGAGAATTGTGTTTTGACCATCAGACATTTTCTGGGATATTCAGATATTTTATTTTTATTTTCTCTGTCGTCCTGACTCAGCTCCCCCAGCCCTTTCTGCATTGCTGAGAGCAGGAGTTGAGGAACCTGCTCAGGTAAGTCCTGGAATCAGCTCCAGCAGCACCTGGACTTTGGGATCTGAGAGATTTAAAGGCATTTCCCACAAGATTTATGCTGCAGCTTTTCTCAGATGCACGAGATGAAAGTCACGATCTGTGTGGAGAGCAGAGAGGGAAACAGAAAACACAAATTCCTATCACAGAAAAAAAACATTTTTTCTGTTCAACAGTATTTTTGTACTGGCAATGGTTTCACTACCCCCCTGAAGCTGCTGAAGTGATAAATTCCATTAGTTTCCCTCTATCTGTAATAAATCTTGGCTTGAAATTCACATTCATACACAGCAAGGCACAGATGGCTTCGAAATGTTCGTGAACTCTATGAAAATCTGAAGAATTTAAATTCCTAATAAAACACAAAGCAAGCAAGGGAAGTCTGGTTCACTCATGCTATTCCCTGTAATTTGCAGAAATTTCCTGTGGAAAATCTCAGTTTCTGGTGAGCTGATGCAAGGGCACAGAGAGGAAACCACATGACACTTCAGACTTTGTCCAAATTCTACTGGTTTTATACTTAACATTAATTTATTTCACAAATATTTCCCTATGATTGGAAATATTTGCCCAGGACAAAGTGCATTTCTATTGCAGCCAGTGAAATAAAATTCATGGGAATTAACTTCACAAAGCTTCATCTGGCACCTGCAGCTCAAGTCCCAGGGCCTGTTTGAAAGGACTCTTCCCTTTCCCCACAACAGGCAAGCTGTGCTGGTTTATCCAGGACAGCAAAAGTGGGGAAAATAATTTATTTTCTGCTCAGGTTGCTGCTCTGCAAAGCCCCAACACCAGAATTCTGCCTCACTCTCATCTGTGGGCTTGCTCCTGGTGAGGCAACTCCACAGAGTTGAGCACAAATTCAGGTTTCACCAGTATTTGTCTGGATGATGAAAATAATTTGGTTGTTTCATAGAAGTTCAGCATAACTGAGACCATGGAGACAAACACTGAATAGCACAACCTTCTAAACTAAAGTGACATTTCCTAAAATGTTCCAGAGAGCTCCAGGAAAAGATGGATCCTGCCCATCTGACTCTGGGGGATGATAAATTCCAGGATGCTGGGATCATATAAAACCTTCTGATCTTCAGCTTGTGCTCGTGTCTTTGATTTTAAACCAAATTGTTCTATTTTTCCTGGCAACCCCTTTGTTTTAGGTAGAAACCTTAATATGGCAACATGACATGTATTTAAAATAAATAAATGGCAGATTTCATTAATCCAAGATAGGTTTGTGAATGGAGCAGATCCCACTTTTTAGCTCTTATTATTTGATCAACCAACTTAATCTCAAAGAACACTTGCAGCTTCTTACTGCATTTCCTTTCATCTTTCTTTTTTTATTATTTTTAATCACAAGCCTTTTGTGTTTTATAACCTCTTCTGCTAAGTAAATCATAAACACTTTGAAGAGTAATTTCAAATATTCCTTATAATCTCTCCTCCCCCCCATTCCCATTTTGCTGCTGATTTCCCCCTTCACATCTCAGCAAAATTCAAAACCCAGCGACAGAAATTTTTGTTGACTAGAATATTCAACAAAAAGGATATTTTTGTTTTTATTCACGAAAGAATATTTTTCAGAAAGCCTTGCAGAGGAAAATCGAAGTGTTCTTCAACTTCCAAGCCTTGTGGCATGGAGCTGACATCACACACACGAGGTTCTTGGCTCAGACAAGCCTCCAAGCAATCCAGCGAAGATTGAGGACACACCAAGGTCAAAAGAAAGGGGAAAAAACCCAAATAAAATAGTACCAGAGAGGCTCGCTCTGTTAAAGTATTTAACTGCAGACAAACAACCCCAAAACCTGCAGAAAAATAAGATATATCTGGATAGTCTCAGATTCAGGATGCCCTCTGAGAAAAAAAAATTGGTGCTTAATTATTTCAGTTGCAAAAGGCAGTTTAGATAAAGCAGAGTATGACATCACTCAGCTAAATCTCTTAATGATATCAGCTTACACTTTAACAACTATATTTAACAGAGCACTCTGGGGATTAAAGTGATTTACTGGAGTTATTTCTGAAAATACACTGGTTGAGTTTAAATCTGAATTGTTTATATATAAATCTGGCAGAAAAAAAAGCATCTTAACAAGTGAGGTTTGCAACACGAGAGGTTAATGAAATTGGATGTCAGTCCCAGCTTTTAGATGTTAAAAGGCTCTGTGCCCTTCTGCAGGTGCTGCTGCCTGGGATAACAGGATTGGAACAGGATTGGAGCAGGAATCTCTCCCATGGCAAAGAGGAGCGCTCAGGGAGAGCCCTCCAGGAGGGGCAGCTGGGGACAATCAGCCTTTGTTCTGTTTGATGTCTTAGGATTTTAGCTTTTGTATTTTTCAAATCCTGTACTGTGACTCTGAACTCCATGTAGAGTGTTAGTTACTGGCTTCACACTTTGGTCAGATAAAATTATTGATTACACATAGGTGCTGCCATACTAATAAATTGTGTACATTATAAGATTATACAACAATTCCTCTCTAGGCCTGGAACTCAAGGACACCTCACTGCCTCAAGCCCCAAAAAGTAAAACCAAAAGTGAGTTTTACTTTGGGGGGAGCAAACTGGGGGTGAATGACTTCATTACCTGCAGCTGGAATTGGAGCATTAACCCCTGATCTGTGAATGACCAAACTGATAATTGTGTGACAAACTCGTGCCCGTGGCCCAGCTTGGGTGCAGCCTCTGGAGGCTGTGGCTGCCCAAGCTGGGCCTGCTGAAGGCTTTAATAAATCCCCACTTTATTCTCTGAACCTTGCCTGGCCTCTGCTCTGGGGGGTTACTCCAAGGCATCACACTCTGCACACAAATCCTTGCTTCCCAAAACTCCAACCCTGCCTGAGCTCAGGGCTCCAAGGCAGGCAGTGAACCCAAAGTGCCAACCCAAAGCCTGGGCACTTCCTGTCCTTGTCCACCTCCCTCCCAAACACCTCTTTGGTCTCCTCCTAAATCCTTAAATTGTACCAAAATTCCAGGTAAGAACTCAACACCATTGTGTTTTCCCCTTGGCAATTCCCAAACCAAATGGTTCCCATGAGTGAGAATTCCCTGGTTCCAAAAATCAGTCTGTAGGGAAAAGCTGTGTGAGGAGAGGGAAATGTCTTGGCATTGGCTGCTGCTGAGGCGCTGCCCTGGTGCTCTCCCTGGAGAGGGAAGGCTTTGGAGTGGAAGGAGCTCCTCGTCTCCCACCCTTGTCCTGCCCAGTCCTCCAGCACCAAAGCAGAGCTCTGGCTGCCTCAGAAAAACCCGAATCTAGAGTGCAGCACATCATCCTAATCCTCCTAATCCTCCTTCCCCTGCAGTTCCTGGACATTGTCTACAGAGCTGGAATTCCAGATCCCTCCCTCCTCCACACACAAAAACCCCAATACAGGCAGCTCCAGCTGTTGTCTTCTCAGGATGTGGAGTTTTGTACAAAATTATATCATTTGAAACATTTTGGTGTGGATTTTGCCCTTTTTTGGGGTGATCCACCCAAACACAGGCACTGGCCTCTCTGCTGAGAGCCCTTCCAAGCTTCTCACAAAAGGCAGCACAGGCCTTTCCACACATGAGGACAAATTCCAGCCCTGGAAGGAGATGGAGCTGCTGGAGGCACCAGAGGAGGCTCCAGGATGAGCAGAGGATGGAGCAGCTCTGCTGGGAGGAAAGGCTGGCACAGCTGGGATTGTTCACCTGCACAGGAGAAGCTTTGGGGTCACTGAATTGTGGCCTTGCAGGGCCTGCAGGGGCTGCAGGGAAGGTGGAGAGATGTGGGAAATGGATTTGTAGAAAAAATTTAAAATTTGACGGAAGGTTTATATAGTGTGTGTTTGTATGTAAACTTTGAGAAAAGAAATGTTGATTTAGAAATGTTATAGAATAGGACAGATATTGTTGAGAGAGAAATGGAGCTACAAACAAGGCATCCAACAGAGAGACTTTGGACAAGGGCATGGAGTGCCAGGAAAAGTGGGAATAGCCTCAGACTGACAGAGATTAGGGTTAGATGGGGTATGGGGAAGGAATTCCTCCCTGTGAGGGTGGCAGGCCCTGGCACAGGTGCCCAGAGCAGCTGTGGCTGCCCCTGGATCCCTGGCAGTGCCCAAGGCCAGGCTGGACAGGGCTGGGAGCAGCCTGGGACAGTGGGAGGTGTCCCTGCCATGGCAGGGGTGGCACTGGGTGAGCTTTGAGGTCCTTTCCAACCCAAACCATCCTGTGACTCCATGAAAATTACACACAGCTCATCTTTGCAATTGCAGGACTATTCCAGACTCACTAGAAAAAAAGAAAATATTTATTCTGACATTTCTTAGCAAGCAAAGAAGAAGTGGCAGAGGAAGAAGAAGTGCCCCGGGCTGGGGAAGGGTTTGAGCTCAGCTTTAGGTCACTCTGCTTCCTGCCCAGCCAGAGCTAATTGTTAATCTGCTCAGTGCTCCCTCCCAGGCTGCCAGCACCGAGTGTCCTGCATGCAAATAAATATTCTGGGCACCTCCTCTCTCACCTCCTGTTTCGGCTCTTGCAGGACAGCGCCTGAATTTCAGCTCCTGCATTCCAAAAAAGACATGAATTTCAAACAGCTGGGCTTCATGGACTCACTGCTGGTTAAAATCCATTTTATAGCTGTTTCTGCAGAGTTTTGCAGGCAACCAGTGATGTTCTGTGCAATCAGAGGCCAACTTAAATCTACTATTTCTGCTTACACTTGTAGAATAAAAGTTGCAGTAAGGGGAATTTTATGCTTCGAGTGTGGTTTGGATGGTCTCAGCTGTGATTCTACAGTTGAAGTTGTCTGCTAATAAAGAGCCTGGAACAGATACTTTGCCTGGCTTTCCTCCTAAAATTCCTGAGGGGTGAGCCAGAATTTCTCTGTGCCCACAGAGTCTGGCAGGGTGACACACCACCCTCCTTTTGGCACCTGGCACAAACCAGGAGAGTGCTGGAGATAATTCCATGAAATCCAGACCCCCAGTCCTGACCCTTAACATGGGATTTGTTAACCAGGTGCATCTGCTCTAATACCTGAGTACATCATCCCACTCCTTGGTGGGAGGGATCTCTTCCCTTGTCACCCCAATTCAGTCCAGAGTTCAGCCCAAGCAACTTAACCCTTTCCAGAATTTCCTCCAGTGCATTCTTGCGTTTTAGTCACTCTGGGAACCCTAAATTTTTATCATTTCCAGATTCCTAACCTTCCTTATCACAACAATTCATCAGCTGGGTGCGTCCTGCTTAGAGAGAAGTGACTTGTTTGGGGACAGAAATACAGAAGAAACGAGCTCCAGCAAAAGATTTCCTGGCTCAGCTCTAAAAGGAGCAATAAGGGCAATAATTTATTCCCTCTCCCTTCCCCCTGCACAGGTTGCTCCCCTCCAGTTGCCAGGCAACATTCCTGCCTCACATGCTCTGCATCCCAAAAAAAAAGGGAAAAAAAAAAAGATCCTGCAGGGGCAAAATTATACTGACAAGTCGGGAGCGTAAACTTTTTGCTGCGCTCCCTCCTCTCTCTGCCGTGCTCAGTGCCTTTCACAGCACATTAAATCTCATCTCTGCCCTCTCCAGAGCAGCACAGAGCTCAGGAAAGCAGAGCACACTCAGGGTGGGCTCAGAAAAACCCCCAGCCAGGGGAAGAGGTCCCAAAGCAGATCCCTTCCTGCTGCTGCTACAACAAATCCTGCACGCGCCACGCTAATCTAGGCCAGGTTACAGACACACAGCTTTGTGTGTTCTGCAGCAATGGCAAATCCATTTTCTTTACTCTTCTTATTATCAAAGGCTTTAAAATTTGACCATAAAGCAGAACTCCTCCGGGCTGCAATTTATTCCTAATGCAAGGCCATAATGCTGCCTGAACTCTCTCTCCTGTTATCCACCCACACAGACTATGAACATCTTAAAGAAATAATAAAAAATACAATTCACTTAAGCTATTCAGTAAATTCAAAGTTAACCTCTTTATGTGCTCCTCTATTCCTGTGTAATCCAATTATTCAAGGGGAATCTCACAGGACTAGACTTGGAAAAAAAAATAAGTTTACAACTTCATATGTAGAGATATGTTTGTTTAGAAAAAGAAAGGAAAGCACTGCTCTGCTTTCCTTTAGCAATACTGATTCCCAATTTTTATATCCAGATCTCTCTCCCAACCCTCAGGATTTCCTGGAAACCACCACAGTGCCAAGCTTCCTTTAAAAGTACCACAAAATGCAAAATAATCCTGTGCTTTGCTTCACACCAATGCTGATCCCCTCAGTAGAACACTTTTTCTTCCCTGCTCTCAGACCCCAGTTTGGAAACAAGTTGGAGCAATTAAGCCTCAGTTTACCATCAGTAAAACACAAGGAATCCTTTGCTTCCCTCCTTTATTCAAATTGTTCAGCAGACAGATTGACTTTGGCTGCTATTTTCATCAGATAATACATGTTTCCCATCCAAACTATCTGTGAAACTGTGAAACTCCATGGCAGGTTTTTTGCCAAAACAAAAAAAAAAAAAAAAAAAAAAAAGAGAGAAAAAAGGATGCAAAACAACCAAATATTTCATTTCAGAATGAAGCCAACGCAGCATCTTCAGAAACAAAGACCCAAAGACAAATTTATCTAATTCAAGGTGCAATTTTCTAAGGGAATGGTGGGATTTTCAAATCTTCTGGAATTTCAAGGTGAGGCAGTCATGGCTGAATGAAGTACTGTTTTTTGGCTCTGAATTATTTCTTGGAAAAGAGCAGGAGAGAGCACAGCAGTGGATGTGGTTTCAGCCTGGGTGTCTGTGAAGCCACAAGGAGCAGACAAAATCACTGATGTGGATTCAGAACAAAACATTGCTCACACTCTGAGCCCTTCCCTGGCATGGCCATGGCACATTTCTACCCTCCTGATCCTTCCTGCACTTAGCAAATCTCCCCAGTCCTAAAGTAAGAGCCTCCAAAGGCTGTGAAGGGACAGGGTGGCCCTGCAGTGGTCCCCAGTTCAAACCTTCTCCTCTGTAAATGCACCAGCAGGACCTGGGAGCTGGTTTGGGGTTGAAGGTTGTCACAGATATATTTTATAAAAAATCCTTTCGTTAGGATTTTTTCTCCTGAGAAGCTGAGAGGCCTCAGAGGAAAAGAAAACCAATAATTATCTGCTGCTGTGGAATGCAACAGGTGCATCTGTGATTGGTCTCATGTGGTTGTTTTTAATTAATGGCCAATCACAGTCAGCTGTCTCGGACTCTGGTCAGTCACAAGATTTTGTTATCATTCCATTCCTTTCTATTCCCTGCCAGCCTTCTGATGAAATCCTTTCTTCTATTCTTTTAGTAAAGTTTTAATATATCATTTTCTTTTAATATAATATATATCATAAAATAATAAATCAGCCTTCTGAAACATGGAGTCAGATCCTCATCTTTTCCCTCATCCTGGGACCCCTGTGAACACCCCCACAGAAGGTATCAGGGGTTCACCTCTCCCAACATCACTTTGCCTCACAGGGTCCTTTTTCAGCCCAAAATCCCCCAAACCAAGCCCCAATCCCTGGATTTCCACTCCATGAGAGCTTCAGCAATCCCTGTGCTCTTCTTGGCCCATCCATCACCAAACCCTGGGTGACAGGACAGTCTGTACCTTGTGACTCGGTGGCATTGTCACATCACACCAGGGTAAGTACCACCCTGTATTGATGCACAGCACTGAAAACACAAATCCCAGCAGGTGATGCTGTGCAGAGAACCCCCAGCTGTGCCTGGGTCATCACTTCCATTTCTGTACAGCAAACAAATGGGGGAAACAAGCAGGGACAGACTTAGGCTGTTCTTCCCACAGCCATATAAAATGAAGATATTCTGCCCATATAAATGAAGATGTTCTGCCTGTATGAAATGAATATATTCTGTACCTATAAAATGAACATATTCTGTTCTCAGCTGTGCCTAGTGAGCTCATGCTGTAGGCCCAGAGAAACATTTCATTCTGTTGTGGTTATTCCTCTTCAACACAGCACTGCTGTGCCTCACCTGTATGGGGATAAATCACACAGGCTCCATTTCCTTCACGGTGGAAAAGGCCATTCTTTAGTCACATAACTCCTTTTTATGCAGTTTTACAGACCTTGTGAGGGACTGCAATTTGTCAGTAGTTGTGGTGGTTTTACATGAGAGACATTTAGGGAAGTGAGGTAAAGCTTAGAAAACTAAACATGCTTTTGGGAAAAGCACATGGTAAAGACAAAAGAAGCTTAAGAACTACTGTTTTCTCTTCTGATTAGTAAAGATGTAACATGCCTCAAGAATTTATTCTAATTCTTATTACTCTTTCTTTTACTTACTATTAATAAAGTTTTCTTTATACCCTTTTAAAATGTTAAGCCTACTTTACCTTTCTCCTAATCCTATCTCACAAGAATTAAGCAAATTAGTAATTAACCAACAGCAAGCCCACCACACTCTTTACTGCATTAACCAAAAAAATCTCAAAATTAGTAAAATCTCAAATTGAAAAAACAAAACCACTACACAAAATTGGTATTTCCCCCTGGTTTCAAACTGAAACTGCCACAGTAGTTTTTTGTCAATTACTTTCTTGGTTATTAACAAGTTGTTATTCTGTATTGATTGGTTACTCAAACTCTCAGTGTGTACATGCAGGAAAAGTTGTTTGTGAGAGATCATTTTCATTTTTCTATCTGTTGGTGTAAAAACAGTTAATGCAGGCGCAATTTTTTTTTTATATATTACTTTTTTCACCCAGGAATAGATTGTTGTGTTACCAAACTGCTCCCACCAGGATTGCTTTCACATGGGAACTTGCAAAATGCTGGCTTTGACAAGGCCAGCCACTGATTCCAGGAGAGCAGGCTTGATTTTGTGAAGCCTTTATTTATGATTTTTTTCTTTATCTTTATGATTTTTCTACCTTATTGCAACACAGCTGCTCACTCAGTGAGAGGGGAACATAAATCTCAGTCAAGAAGAGGAAATAGGCATTAAGTTCTGAGGGCCTTGTGGTTAAAATTGATGTTTGCAGGGGGAAAAATGTGTTTTCCCAGCCACACAGGGGTGCAGTGCATTGTGCAGCCTGGTTAGAATGCTCTTTAAAAGCCTCCAAAGGGTTCCAGTGATGAAGAAATGAAACCTTCAGAGCTAATTTAAGGAGATTAGAGCATGAGTGGCTCTAGGTGGGGAGAACTGAGAAATACACACACACACACAAAAAAAAGCAGATTTTGAGAGGGTGAAAGTGTTTTCTTCCAACTGCCACCCATATCAGCAGAACAAGAAGTTAATATCTGTCTGAACTGTGCTCTCAAATCGAATTTGATTGAGAAATCTGTTCCTCACACACAGATCTCTCACCAGCTGGCAGAGGGACAGTGGTCTTCCACAGTACTCAAAGTATTGGTTTGTTTTTAATATTTGTTTTCAGTTGTCAATGTAATATCAAAGGGGCCATAAAAAGGTCACATCCCATTGATGCAATTTATCTCAGGATGTGTTCAGCCCTTGAAAACATGGATATTCCACTATTTACTCCAAGTTCAGCTCCACTGATGCACCCACCTGGCATGTCTGACACCACAGGAGCTCCCAGGCACCAGGAATTAGTGCCAGAGGAGATTATTCCAGCATTTTCTTCCTTCTTTAATGCCTTTTGCTATAAATATTTGAAATTACAGAATGCCTCCTATTCCCAGATCATTTTCCAAGGTGAGCCCAACTGTTCTCTAGGACTGCCACTTTTAAAAGTCTCTTCTTATCTCAAATACTGCATGGTTTTGTTTGGTATTGACCCGAAAAATATTTAGATAATGAATTTCCAGCCTAAATATTGTGTGTTTTCATTTATTGAGTTGTTCAGCTGGTCAATTAAAACTCCCCCTGTACAGGTCTGGTTCTCTTGGTGGGATGCTGCTTTCCAAACTTGAACAACTTCAAATGCTCAAAAGTGGGTGAAATCAGTAGTTTTTTAGTACTGTTATTCATCCAAATTTAACAAAACATAACTGATCATGAGCAGCAATTATGCCTTAATATGCAAATCAGAACACTGTGAATGGAAATCCAACTCAACCCCTTTATGCACAGAAATATCCACCGAGTTTTTTAATTGTTAATTATTTCATTTGTCAGTAAATACCATGAATGCCTCTTTTGACACTTTCCATGTTCTCCTGTGAGCTCCACACCAGCTTTTTCTCAGCTTATCCCCATTAAGTTTCTCCCTCTGATTCTCTCAAATGGGGATTTTATGTGTGTAATGGATTAAATAACAAAGCCAAGAAGTTGTTGAGTTTATATTTAGATAAATATATATTTAATATTTAGACAGAAATTGGGAACCAAGAATTGGTTAACACAAAATAAAGGACTCCTATGTCAATATGCATTAATTTGCAGCTTGATTCATCGATTTCTGTGGTTAAATGTGCACCACACACTGTCAGGTTCAAGTAGTTGGTGAATTTAGAGTTGAAAAAGCAAACCTAAAGCCACAGTGGCACCATGGAAGTGAGGCAGGGTGCTGAGGAGAGCCATTCTCCAGGGAGCTAAAATCCAGAGCCAGCCTTTTTTTTTATTTTTGGTGTCTAAATATGGCCTGGTTTGAACCCTTCAAGGCTGCCAGAGAAGGGCTGTGCAGTTTCACACCAGCCCAAGCAGACATGAAGGAAGTGGCATGTGCCACTTTGAGGGGACACTCTGGGACAGCAAGGGCTGGGCACTCAGCAAACAGGAGGAGCAGCCTGGCAGCTCCAGCAAAGCCAGAGCTGACAAAATTCATCCCTTCTGACCTCTTTGTTCTGCCCTGCTCTGCCACTGACACTCATCCAGCCACTGCAAGAGAAAAAAAAAACCACAAGCAAACAAAAACTGCCTCTGCTGCTCTGCAAAGACATTTATTGGTTGGATGGCAGCTGCACCAACAGGTGAAAATGAGCTCTTGCTGCTGCAGTGAGGCTCTGGTTTAATTTGGCACAAAATCTCTTGCAAATCAAGCAAATGTGACACAGCCGTGGTCCCTCGTGTTTGGCCATGTCCACAAACCCCAGCCACAGCTGTTCTGGTGGCCACACAGGGCTCCAGTGCACCAGCAGGGAAAAATAAAACACATCCACAATTCAGTGACCCCAAAGCTTCTCCTGTGCAGGTGAACAATCCCAGCTGTGCCAGCCTTTCCTCCCAGCAGAGCTGTTCCATCCTCTGCTCATCCTGGAGCCTCCTCCTCTTCCTCCACATTCTCTTCCTCTTAAGCCTTATTTGAATTTTTCTTCCATCCAGGCTCAGTCTTACCTGGTAGAAACAATAATCCTGACCAGCATCTTCACTACAAAAACTGGGATTGCTCCATGATCCTCCAGGGCACACAAACTCTGCTTTTTCCAGTCCCACTGCTTTTATTTTAGGCAGTGCTCCTGTGCAGACAATTCCCATGACCGTGGGTACAGGACATTGTGGAGGGCTCTGAAATCCCCAGCTCAGGTTTCAGGAAGGATTTTTGGGCTCCCAGAGGATTCTTGCAGCCTCTCAGTCTTCAGGAGAATCTGTGGCACCTGGTAGAGCCTGACATTGATGTGTACACGTGGCTTTCAAAGCAGCTGCTGTCCCCAAAATGACACACCAAATGCAAGCTTTAGGCAGATGATTTAAAAAGCCGGGATAGATTTATTGCAAAGTATTGATTTTTTATGTATTTCTATTTCAAATAAATGTATTTTAAATATCAGCTCTTGTCTGGATTCTTCTGGTTTGTATGTTACCTTGTCTTTGAACTCTCTTCTGCACTGCTCTTGCTTAGCTCAGTGCTGGGAGTTGACCTTTTATTGCAATGAGAAACAAGGCCTTGGGCAAGGAAAGTACAAAATAAATGGACCAAAGTGAAATCTGATGGATTGCTTGAGTTATAACATCAAACTGCTAATGCAAACGTTATTCCTCATAAATCACTTCACTTTCCTAAATTTGCTCTGTGTGAGAGTAGCCTTCACCTCTCAGAGCATAACATTCACTGATGATTA
The DNA here is from genome assembly GCA_019023105.1 of Diglossa brunneiventris. Taxonomy (NCBI): domain Eukaryota; kingdom Metazoa; phylum Chordata; class Aves; order Passeriformes; family Thraupidae; genus Diglossa; species Diglossa brunneiventris. Next base: position 3,232,569 of record CM032365.1, on the reverse strand, counting down.
ACACATATTAAATACAACTCCAACCTGCCCCTGTGAAGGGTTGGTTTAATCCTTCCAGAGGAGCTGGGAAAGAGTTAATTTCTCATCTTCAAATAGATCCATGTCCTTCTTCTGTGACCCCAGCAAACAACCTGGAGCTACATGGCACTGCTGTGTGTGCCTTGCAAAGACAGCAGTGCTGCAGAAGGCTGCTAGCTGGGCAGTTCCTCTCAAAGGAAAAATAAAAAGATAAAAAATTCAAAGTGATTTTACCAGTGGATTTCTTTCTGAGCCAGTGAATAAAAGCCACCCCGGTGATAAATTTCTATTGTAGGGTTGTGCCAGATCAGATGTTTGGGCTTGATTTCATTCTTTAAGCTGCTTCTCAAAGCTGGTGGGGTTGGTAAGAGAGAGAACTGTGTGGCAGTGCCCAAAGAGGGCATCCAGCTCCTTCCTGCACTGATCCTAAAGCTGTGGGAGCAGGGGAAGGTCCTGCTGACAGATTTACACCTGCCACCTCCTCCTCCACTGCAGTGAGTCCCCAAGTGTGTGCTGAGAGAACACAGGCTGCACTAATGACATGGAAATAATAAATTGGGCTCCATCTTTTATGCTCCTCCCAGTTTAGGGAACGGAGGACAGGATTTATGTCACTGTTTTACAGAGGGTACCAAGCAACTCCCTGCAGACAATTCAGACTTTTAGAAGGTTTTCATCCTTCAGGTCAGATCCCTTTGTAGTCATGCTGCAAAGGGAGCATCAGACAGGAATTTCCAGGAAGTTTCTTTCTCCAAAGGGCTCTCTGCTCAGTTCCCTTTGCAGGGATGGATTTTGAATCTCCTCACAGGATAAGAGCAGCTCCCAGCAGGATTTCCAAGCTGGGAAAGCTCCAGTGCAAGGATCAGCTCTGTAACACATCCAGCACTGCATCTCCTTCCTCTCAGAACAGAGAGGCTTCCATAATTGTAATAACTTTAGTAATTAAATCCACTCCATGTGTCTATAAGAGTTCAGGCATTATCCTGATTTCTCCCTGCCCACACTGACCGGAATCTTGCAGTTTTCCTCTGCTGCCACAGAGAATTGTGCTCTCACAGCCCAGACTGCTCTGAACAGCTTTGGCTGATTCATATCATTATATCAATATATAAATGTTTGGGATCTGGCACAAGCAGCTGCTTGTAGCAGGGCTTTTCCTGGCAGCAGGGCTGTGGGGAAACAGGCTGGGTCCTTTAGGGCCACTGGAATAGTCGCAGTTTGTACCAAGGGCCAACCCTTCACCTTCCACTGCTTCTCATCCTTCTGGAGAGGTCACTCAGCCTTCCCCCAGTGGCATCTATTCCTGCACTGGAGCAGCAGCAGCTTTGGACCCATCCTCAGCCTTAAACACGGGGCCTCTACAGCCCCAGAGCCCTGAGAATCCTCATTTACACCACACAGCACTGGCTGAAACTGTGCAAGGGATTTGAAACTGTGCAAGGGAATTGAAACTGTGCAAAGGAATTAAAACTGTGGAAGGGAATTGCAACTGTTCAAGGAATTTAAAACTGTGCAAGGGAATTGAAACTGTGCAAGGGATTTGAAACTGTGCAAGGGAAGTGAAACTGTGCAAGGGAATTGAAACTGTGCAAGGGATTTGAAACTGTGCAAGGGAATTGAAACTGTGCAAGGGATTTGAAACTGTGCAAAGGGATTGAAACTGTGCAAGGGATTTGAAACTGTGCAAGGGAATTGCAACTGTGCAAAGGAATTGAAATTGTGTAAGGAAATTGAAACCATGGAAGGGAATTGCAACCATGCAAGGGAATTGCAGCTGTGCAAAGGAATTGAAACTGTGCAAGGGAATTGCAACTGTGCAAAGGAATTGAAAGTGTGCAAGGGAGTTGAAACTGTGCAAGGAAATTGAAACCTTGGAAAGGAATTGCAGCTGTGCAAGGGAATTGCAACTGTGCAAGGGAATTGAAACCATGGAAGGGAAATGAAACCCTGCAAAGGGAGTGAAACTGTGCATGGGAATTGAAACTGTGCAAGGGAATTGAAACTGTGCATGGGAATTGAAACTGTGCAAGGGAATTGCAGCTGTGCAAGGGAATTGAAACCTCAGAAGGGAATTGAAACTGTGCAAAGGAATTGAAATTGTGCAAGGGAATTGCAACTGTGCAAGGGAATTGAAACCTCGGAAGGGAATTGAAACTGTGCAAGGGAGTTGAAACTGTGCAAGGGAATTGCAGCATCAGCACTGTTCTTCTTCTAGATTTCCTCGGAAACACCAAGCCATTAATGACCTCATTAACCTAATCTTTCCTTAATGCCCAGATTAGGGTTTTGGCAGCCCATGTTTGATTCTCCTGCCCAAGTGACTTCTCTTTCCAGCACACAACTTCTTGCTCGTCATCCTGTTCTCACCTCGTGGTGTGAACACTGAGAAGAGAAAGTGAGAAACCACTGTTGAAATTCTAATGAAGTGGTTGAAAACAAAATTGGATCCATTTTGTTCTGGTTACCAGTCAAACAAATTTCCCTAATTATATTTTAATTAGTTTATCTCTCTTTTCCTTTCCACAAAGAGGCACACTAATAAAACTAAAGTGTGCTCCCAGGTAGGAATAGGTACATTCATTCCAAATTTTTAAGGGGTTGAACTGACAATACAAACCAGCAGAATATATTGAAAAGCTTGGAAATCAGTTTGGGGAAATAACTCGAATAACTGAATGCTTGCTTGCAGTTATTAAAGCCTAAATAACTTTTTTATTCAAAGCTGCTGATTTACAGCAGCTTTGAATTATTAGCTACTGCCAGAATTGGCAGTTTAGGTACATTTAAAGAGCTCAAAGTCGTTCTCAGTCAATAAGTTTTTCTTGATGCTGGGAAACCAAAGTGCAAAGCTCACCAGTAGTTAAATAAATAACAATTGGGTTTGGTTTATACACAACAACTCCTCAAAATCACACTGTTAATATGTGATTTCCTTCTGTAGAAATCTCATAAAACTGACACAATAAAGTGGTTTAATCAATGTTGATTTAAGGGAAGCAAGGATTTTAGGGAGAAGAAAACACCTTTTTGTTTAGGTTTAGCCCTGGAGTCGGGATAAAGAAAAATGCTCATTTTGGACATGTGAAGCCTTCTTTAAGACTGGAATAAAAGAAGATTTTAAGGTTAAGAATGAACCTCATAACAGCCAAAAAAATTAATTCCTAATTAAAAAAAAAAAACCTTATTTTTCTACCAAAATGCAGAAGTGGAAGTGCTTGTGGTGCAGCTACTCAGTGAGGGTTGGGGTTATTCACTGGCCTCTCTTAGGTCTTCAAACAAAAATTAAGCCCTAGATGGTTCCTCAAGAACCAGCAAAGACAATTTCTCCTCTAAAAATACTTAGAAAGACAGAAAAAAGTCTTTTTAAATCTCCTCATTTAAGCTAATTCCTTTGGGAATTCCTCCAGGGCTGAAGGTTCTGCTGTCCAGTCCCAGCCATGCCCTCCAAACCCAAAGGGTTTTCCTTCCATCAGGGTTATTTAATAGACAGAATCCTTCAATCAGCTCCTCAGACATGTTCTCCCGAATTCCACATCATCCCAGTCGTGTCTCAGGCTATTTCCATCTCTTTTCTGGATAGCTTTGGACTCTGTCAAGTCCTGGCATATACAATACATTTATTTCCTGTAATATTGGACATTTTCCTGCAGCAACTACTTTCAAAAGCATTTCAGTGCCTGCCTGTATCTGTGGTGAATTCTGGGTTTATTAAGGTGGAAATCCAAGTGAGCTGCTGTCAGGGAACAGCAAAGCTCAGCCTGCCCTTACAGTGCAGAATTTCAATGACCACACTCAGCTGATCCCATGCTTTATTCCTGACTTAATTGATCCTGATAATTGATTGTCCTCCTGTGCCGCTTTACCTTGTAAAGTGCTGTTACAGGTGAGTCTTTGGAGCTCTGAAATGATGGTTTTCCCCCCACAAATGGTTATAATTATGATTTTTTAGCATTAAATAGGGTTGCTGGTCACTGGATATTGTTTTAGCTTGTGTTAAAAAACTACTTTCCATCGATTCCTCAGGTGAGTCATGAAAATGTGGAATTTATTTATCTCCATAGGGCCAAAGGTGAGAGGATGCACCTGGTGGTTTCTCCCAGCCTGAAACCTGAGTTACCTGGGACAGCTTCTCACCATCCCTGATGGAAAACAATTTCCTTTTCAGGACCACATCCACCAAAATATCCTGGGATTTACAGCAGCAGGTATTGGCAGAGCTCCTAAATGTCTGCTGGGCTCATGGCAGGGCTCCTGCTGCCATTCCTGCTTTGCCTCTGCTTCTCAAAAAGATAGAAAGGGGAAAAAAGGGGGGGAAAGTTCCACAAACATTCTGGACTGACCTCCAAGGTGTTTGGGTCCCTCAGTTTCACCTCACTGCCCCTTTTCTTCCCAAGCAAAGGGAAGAAAATGTTATCTGCCAACAGCTCCCAGGTTTTGCCATTTTTCATGGCATACATTCCTGGAATATCACAAATTAAAATGGCAAGGAACCACAAAATATCACCTGGTCACAATTACCCATTAAGCAAAAAAAAGAGTTGCTTTTTTAGATTCTATATTATAGTAGATATTTTAGATTTCTTTCCAAAAGTATCCAAAGAATGAAATGGTACCCAATGATTTGTGAGGCCAAATGAGCACCATGCAATGATTATTTTACAGCTACCTCACTGGATTAAATTCCCCTTCCCCAATGGGGGAATTTAACAATGAAATTATTATTTAATTATATTTAATTTAATCAATTAAGTTATCGTTTATTTTCACCTGGAAATGAATCCCCTTCCATTCTTACATGGATATATATTTCAGAGGAGGCCTTGCTCATAACCTGTTTTATGTACACTATTTTCAAATTAACACAGAATTAATTCAAGAAGATCTTTTAAGCTTCAGATAAAATAAAAACATATGAATAAGCAAAAAAAGCAGAGTATGGAGACAAACCCGTGAGGTTCTCACACTCCAAGGGAATCTCAGGAGAGGGGTTTGGGATTTGGCTCCTCTGCAGGGACACAAAGTCAGTTTGAGGATCAGTGCCACCAAGCCATATCAGTGCTGACTGACAGCACTGGATATTGGCATTTCTCTGTGCTCTTGCCCTGAAATCAATGCACATATTTCAATATTTTCATGTCTCCAGCAGGGTGATGTCCAAATGCTTTGTATGGACAAATTACCAGCACCCACAGCTTTATGCTCCCAGGACTTTTGGGTCCCTGGAACTTTCCTTTCCTCTGGTGCTCAGTTCCACTGAGAATTGCATGTTCAGCACTCCAGCATGAGCAGAAAATCACTTTTTTCTCCACTGTTTCACCTCTTTCTTGCAAAATGGTGGAGAATACTTAAGAAAATTAAGATTCCGTTTAATGGTGGAAATTAGCTATTCCTTTTAACCCCTTTGATGTTGGGAAATAAAGCCAGATGCATTTGAGGGCAGCATTGTGAACAATTGCCCAGTTACCAGCACGGGGTCAGTCTGTTCCTCCTCCACTTGCTGCAAATCATGCCCTGACATTCCCTCATTTTCTCTGGCCACCTTCTTTTAGTTCTGTGTTATTTTCCAGCCCTTGGAGAGCATTTCCTGTAGTCTCCCTTTCAGAGGGTGCAGATTTTTTCTCCCTTGGTGCTCCAGCCTGACCTTGGTCCCTTGTGCAGCCCTCCAAGACACACGTGGCTGTTCAGAGCTGTTTAATTGAAGCCTGCAGGTCCCTTCTCAGCATCCTAATTCAGCTCTTTTGGCTGCTTCTGGAGGAGAATGAACTCTGTGGCCTCCATTTTCCAAAAGCCTCCAATCTCCTAATTAGGCACATGATGTGAGAAGCCGGAATTTCACAAAATCCATCAACACTTGAGCACTGACCTTCTGAAACTCTACCCATCAGCTTCCAAGGCCTTAGGGTTTATATTTTTTTTAAATCTAGCCCTTATTTCAGTAGCAAAATCCTGATACAGCTGGGCAGCAGAGGTGCTGTGATTTTTCAGGTATTTTTGCAAATACACACAAAGATTTCAAGTCCAGACACAGCTTTATTCTCTGTACAACATTTTTTATACCATTAATTGTACAGACTGAACTTAACACTGGCTGTGAAGAAACACAATTAAAATCACTCCTGGGATAACACAAATGAGTGCTTGTCAGCACACAAAGCATGAGGCATTTAGGGAGGGAGACAATAATTAGAATTAATCTAAGAATGCAGAATATGTGAAAGGAGCGAACCATCTGCTTGAAACAAAGATGGAATGGAACAATGAGAAACCTTCTGAGAAAGAGGGATATTCAGAAGGCTAAAAAGGAGGATTATATTGCCCTACTAGATTTTACCACCCCCCCAGAAGGAGTTGTTGTAACCTGGGAACCAAATATTACATTCTGGCTGACTGATGAACCCTGGCTGGCTTTGATAAGGAAGAAGTGTGACTGCAGTTTCTTGGGAAAGAATGGGAAACTGAGTTACCCAAAGAGCCAGTTTTAATAATCTGTAGCTGAATGAGCTGTGGAGTGATGCAGCAGCACTGCTTCAATGCCCTTAGTGGGGTCAAGAGAAGGAAACCACTGTGAGTACAAAGCACGTGGATGAGTTTTCTTGACTCCAATGATGCCTTGAGAAGGCTGCCCTAGAGCACAGGCTGGGCAGAGCTAAAGAATAAAGCAGGGATTTATTCAAAGGATCTCCTCCATGGATGCACCTTGGGCAGCACAAGAGCCCAGCCAGGGCTGCACCCAAGATGAACCAAAATGGCCCCAAAATGCACAACCAGGCACGGGGTCTCTCCCTGGGATCAGTTCTGCTCCATTTGCACCTTGCAGTTCATTGTCCCATTCCAGCTTTAGCCCCTGCAGTCCCACCCTGCTTGTTTTTCTCTCTCCAGCCCATGGTGTTTGTGCTCTTGGGCTGAGATTTGGATCATTTGTCCTTGGTGCCCAGCTGGAGCAGGAATTGTTTTGTCTCCCTGCTCTGTGCACAGAGCTCACCATCCCCTGATATGAACCCTGACCCACACACTAAAGCAGCACAGAATGTGGAAATAGAATAGCTAAAACCTGAGGCACCACCAAGTGGGAGCCAAAAGCAAATTCCCATTAGAAAGGAACGTTTCTTGGTACCAGAAAAGCCTGCAGAGTGCAGCTGTGCAAAGATTCACCTTTATACTGGGGAGCATCTGCCTCAAGGCAGAGCAAGAGCAAATCCAAACCAGCAGCATTCAACACGGACACTTCTCGCAAACAACTGCACTTGGAGGTGTTTACACATGAAAAATTCAACTGGCATTGCTCCTGAGGGTGTAACAAGAGGGGCTGCAGGCTCCAGGGGCTGAGCTGGAGGAGGCAGGTGGGCTTTGGAGGGTTAGGGATGGCTGCTCACCAATCCTGGGTGAGATGGGAACATAACACCTGATCACGCTGGTGCTTCCATCCCTGTGCACCCTCCAGAGCTAACAGCCCCCTCCTGCCTTATTAGATTGATATCTGGGGAGAAAAAATTGCTGCCTGTCGTGTTTTTCAGGGCTAGACAACCCTCGCTCCACATGCTTGAAATTAGCACATCAAGGCAGGGAAAATTAATTAGCAATTTGGGGCTTTAGCTGGGAAAGGCAGCTTGACCTCAGCTGGTTGTTCTGAAGAGGTCAGTTTTGTGTGACTGTGGTCACACAGACCTCAGACACTGTGGGAAGAGATCCCTGGATTTCTCCTGGGTTTGGCAGTGCTAATTCAAACCCCAAAAAGCACCAGGAAGAGTGCATTCTGTTTATTGGTCCCCCACCTACACAGGTTATTCTCATCCACTTCCACTTCGTGCTCCTTGCCTATCAAACAAGAATAATTCCCCACTGGCGAATAGTAAAGTTTAATTAACATTTATGAACTACTGCCTAATGTTCATGTGGAATTAAACAGAAAGGACTAATAATGGAGAGAATATACAATTCCAAACAAAGCTGAATGCAAAATGTAGGGCATGCAGTCATGAATCTCATTTTCTGCTTATGCCTGGCACAATTTAAAGGACATTTTTAGCCTGCTCTGTGTGGAGGAGGACAAATACTATGCAGCTTTAAATAAATGTGTGTTTTTAAAAGAGGTGTCTGTGGGACCAGCTGGGATGTTATCCAAGGAGGATAGAGTGGGTTTCTCTATTCTTTCACATCACTTTATTTCTCCATTTTCTCTTTCAATAATGCTTTATTTTGTTTCTTTTCCCCACAGTCTGTGCTGGCATCTCAGCCCACAAAGATTTGCCCAAGTCCACCCCATTCCAGAAGGCTGGACTTGATGAGCTGGGCAATTCCTGCATGTGAGAAACCCAGACCAGCACAAAACCCCGTGGCCAGGTCTGGAACACAAACGTATCAAGACAGATCCCAAACTCAGAATCACAGGAACCAAATGTGGGATCCAAGATCTGCCTGCTGCTTAGCAACACTCCCCTGATGTCACCCAAATGGTGACCTCAGCATCAGAGATCTGCACAGGGACCATCTGATCTGGCAGCAGACAAAACCCCACAGCTCCGTTTCACGCCGGCTCCGATGGCACCGTGGGCAAGGAGCTCGTTTGTCTCCTGAGAAAGAGCAATAATCTGCTGAAATTGTCAAATTCTGACCTCACAGATGGAAAGGGAGGTGGCCACAACCTAATGGGGTTTGCAGGGCAGATATCAGAGCCCTGTTGGGAGGGGATGGGGCAAGGTGAGCAAGGAGCTGTTCTCTCCCTTGGGCATTCTCTCCCTTGGCCATTCTTTGCTTTTCTCATGCAACACTTAGCTCTCATAGTCTATATTCTCACCCTTTTCATATTATATATTTTTACCCTTTTCATATTCTATATTTTACCCTTTTCATATTCTATATATTTTTACCCTTTACATTTATGAATATATTAACTTGCAGAGTGCCAACATTTTTTCTTTTCTTCCCAGAGGATGTCATAGTCTGTTTTCTTCATTAAACAGCAAAACTGAAAAACCTTTCAGATATAAAATCCAAACTAAGTTGCTTCATGAGACAAAAAAGTTTAAATATTTCATATCAAATATATGTTCCAATTAAATAAATTACATTAAATTTTGTCTTTTAACTGGAAAGAACTTGTTTCATTCAACATCAACTTCTTATGCAGTGTGAAAAAGGAAGCAGAAGGCCACATTTCATCCTTTCTTGCAGACCTTCGAGTGTGGAAAGTATTTGATGAGGCTGGAAACAAATTCTGCTTGAGGCACTCACCCAAGAAAAGCGTTCCTGTCATAAGGCTAAAGAAATTCCTGGGTGCTGCTGAACAGATTGAACACAAAGAATGGAAGAGGAAATGAAGAGAAAATGTTCTCCACCTCTAGGTTTTCCCAATCAAACCCCAGCTTGCTTCTGAATATCCTTCAGTATATTAAAAACTGAAAATCTGTCCTCTTCAAATCAACCTGCTCCCACTCATAATTAAACAAGAAGAAAATTCTTGGTTCTCTGAAAACTAAAAATTAAGCCAGAGCAATTGCCCCTCTCTAATCCTAAACTGCTGCAGCCAAAAGGCTTAAAGCAAAAAAAAAAAGCTCTTCCATGCTTTTTTAACAAATCCTGCTGCTCATACAGACATTAGCATACCTGAACTTACACTTGGAACATAAACAATCCCTTCTGGTCTTGGATGTTTTCCTAGTTTTCTAACCTATGTAAAATCCAGCATTAAACTCATCTGATAAATGCTTCCTTAAATATTTATTTCCTGGATTTTCTCACTGGTCCAGCACAAATCTTCCCTTGTATATTTTTCAGCTATTCCAAAGCTGTCAAATACAAATCTGTCCCCAGTCAAGCACGTGGCAGAAGTCAACTGTTTAGTGGCCACAAAATGTATAAAAGAAAAATTGGAGCAGCTGCTCCCCAGCTGGAACACAGCTTCAGCAGGTATAAATGACAAAAATGGCAATTTTGGGGTAGTGGTAGCTTGAGTCTGCCAGATTGGAAAGGCTGACCTCAGGATGGCAGCTTTGGGAAAAAAAAGAATCTGTCTGTCATGGTCTTGCAACAGGAAAAATGTCATCAACTTGATATTTATTTCTAGCAGAATAACTGTAGGAGTACATTATTTTATGAGATTTTCATGGAGTCACAGAATGGTTTGGAAGGAACCTCAAAGATCATCGAGTTCCAAACCCCCAGCAAAAAACCAACAGCAAAACAAACTAAAGAAAATCTGTTGGCGGAGTTCACAATTATTACAGCCCTGTTGGGTTTCATACATATACAGGAAAATTTAATAATCACTCCTCTAATGAATAATAATGAATTTAATAATGAATTAAAAAATTATTTCACATTGGCTTGTGTAAAAACAAGTTCTGTGCACTGATTCCCCATCAATAATAAACACCACTCATGGCAGGCTGGTCCTTTGATCAAACAGGAACCCAGAGCTCCCACCAGCAGCAAGGCTTGCCTGTTTTATCCTTTATAAAATTAAGTTTGTTAAATCAAAGTCAGCCCTGAAACTCAGACAGTCCCCACAATGCGTTTAGGTTATGCTGCATGAATTAAGAAACAGAGAACTTGGAAAAACCAACCAAGTGACTCTGAATTTATTTACAGTGAGCTGCAGTGAGTGCCTGGATCTGCAATTGCTCATCCACTCAGGACAAAGAGCCCCATGTGCCTCTTCTGTCCAGGAGAGCCAAGCAAGGACCAGGCAAAAGGCTTTTACTTTAACTTGGTAAGTTATAACTTCATAATTTTATAATTTTAAGAAGAATCTAAGGGTTGATTCTCAAGTCATTAACAATGAGAGCTGGAAACTGCTAAGGTATTTTTAATGTATTGTTCATCTGAATATAAAAGTTTATAAACCACTGCTGTCCTCCTCAGGACATCACAGAGAGGAACCCTGACATTACCATGAAGGTCTGGCACACCTTTTTATAACTTCAAGAGTTCTCCCAAGCTCTGCTGGATTTTCCTTCCCTATCTTTCCTCATCCATTCCATCTTCTTCCAGCATTAGATTCTGCCTGTAGCCAAAGCAGCCCTGCTGCTTTTACTCTCCCATCACTGAAGGTTTCCTGCTCTCACAGCTATCCCCTGAATATTGCAACAGGTGAAAGTGAGGAATCAGCGAGGGATTTATCCAAAATTCCTCTTTGCATTGCACACACTGCTGCTGAGCCCTGAGATGTGGGCAGCCACTGCCTCGCCAGCCAACTCCTAAATAACACAAGAACAAACTCTGGAGGATTGCGCAGTCTCTGATCAAATTTAAAATAGATTGCTGGGATAAATACTGGAGGCAGTGATGGGACTTTAAATCATCAAACCATCAAAGCAATCTAAAAATAACAAACTGCAGCTTGCAGCCACTCCATTTCAATTTATAGCTGAAATAATGGAGGGGTCCAATTATTTCCAGGTTGCATGTTTGATTTCCTGCTCTTCACACTGTTGTAGCTTTTGTGACATTTTATAGCAGAAGAAAGGAACCCTGCCCATCTCTCCTTTACTTAAAGGAGCAGTAAAAGAAGAGCCTCTGGTGTTTAAACCTACAAAAGTCCTGGCTTGTTCTGTTGTAGCAGTTGGAGATTTTGGGGAATGAGGCAGGGAAGAGGGATTTTTTACAGAGATTTGCTGTTAACTGGGTTTTTTCCTGCCATAGTGCAATGGCCCAGCTTTGCATGGCGAAGTGCTGGGCTTGGAACATGAGGCATTGCAGGGGTTTGAGTTCAGCTTCAGCAGCCTCAGCACTTGAGAGGGGAGATGTGGCCCAAATATTTCCCTATGACTTAAAACACCCAGGCTCCTGTCCCATGGGGCTCTTCTGAGTCCTGCACCACCACTGCATTGCCAAACCATAGAAAGAATGTGGTTAGCAGTGAATAAACATTGAACATGCCCATGAATAAAATTAATATCATCAGTTCATGTGTCTGTGTCCCTCAGACACTAAACCATCTCTACTAATCCCGTTGAAAAAACCAAAATCTCACCAGTTCTACAGAAGGTCCACAATTTTCTAAATCACTTTTTCCTCTATATTGCTTTTTAAGAGAGGAAGAAAACCCAAACAGCCTCTCTGCAGGTCCAGCAAGGTGTTTTTCTCATCTTACCCAGACCCACAGAATGCCAAGAAAGAATTTGAGTGCAACAGGTTGAATGTGATGCATTCCGGAGATTTTGATTGCTCTATATGGCAAACAACACATCCCCCTGATGCCTCAGGTTTAGCTTTTATATTTTCAGATTCTGTGCTGCTTTAGGGTGTGGGTCTGGGCTTCATATGAGGGGATGGTGAGCTCTGTGCACAGAGCAGGGAGACAAAACAATTCCTGCTCCAGCTGGGCACCAAGGACAAATGATCCAAATCTCAGCCCCAAGAGCACAAACACCGTGGGCTGGAGAGAGAAAAACAAGCAGGGTGGGACTGCAGGGGCTAAAGCTGGAATGGGACAATGAACTGCAAGATGCAAATGGAGCAGAACTGATCACAGTGACAGACCCCGTGCCTGGTTGTGCATTTTGGGGCCATTTTGGTTCATCTTGGGTGCAGCCCTGGCTGGGCTCTTGTGCTGCCCAAGGTGGATCCATGGAGGAGATCCTTTGAATAAATCCCTGCTTTATTCTTTAGCTCTGTCCAGTCTCTGTTCTAGGGCAGCCTTCACAAGGCATCACTACAGGCACTGCTTTTTCTTGTCTTTGGGACCAGGGTCTGCTTTTCTGCACCCTTTGCTGATTGTGACAGTGATGTTCCCCTGCCCATTGTCTGTCACAGAGCAGAACCTGCTCCTCCCTGTGCCCTGCCCTTGAGCAGGGCTGGCAGCCACAGCCTCATCAGGGATTCAGCTGGAGAAATGCTCATCTCCCTTATCACTGCTCTGGACAGCTGCTGATAAGGCATCTTGTTCCCCTTGTTGTCTACAGCACAGCTCCTAATTTGGGATTATTTTTCCTCTGTACTACCAAATAATAAAAAAAAAGATCTTGCTGAGGTTTCAGCTGTGCCTCTTGGCACCATGTTGGCACATTTTACTGGGGAAGCATGACAGAAATTAGAGTTGAAACCTCATACGAACAATAACACCTTCCTCCTTCCTTGCACTGGCTTCTCATGCCAATATTTAGATCATTAGGGATCCTGTCTTATTCAGGAATCACAAATCACGGCTAAAATGAAGCTGATTTAAGCCCCTCCAGCCCTTTTCCCCAGATCTTGAAGTCAACCCTTTAGGATAAATGCTTTTCCAGACTTGGGCAATTGTGCACCACTTCTACTTCTCCCAGTCAAGGCAGCAGAAAAGCTATCAGCTCTGAATTTTGTCTGAGGCCCAGCACAGCCTATCTGTTGCAAGATTCAGCTGAGAACATTTCCCTGGAGTGGTATTCCCATCAGTGCCCTACACCTTCCCAGTTTATTACCATCACTGCAGCAGCTCTGCCCTGCCCGTTGCGTGCAGGGCTCAGGCTAATGGGATGTGTCACATTGCACAGCAGCGCTGCTGTGTGCTCAGAATCTGCACAAATAAACCTAAAGAGAGGCCCCGAATCAGGACACTGCTGCAGGGCCAGCCAGGATGTGTTTCAGACCCACCACGCTGTCAGGGGCTGCAGGAACACCAAGGAGATGGCTCACGTTAACAGCACTGGACAAGCCATTTTCTGGCTGCTCCTTGAGCCATCCATCACGGGGCTGTTGTGTCAGGACTAAATCAGAGTTGATCCTCTCAGCATTCTGAGCCCTCTGAGTTGTTGTCATCTCCAACGTGTGCAAATTGCACACGGGGCAGTGTCAGGGCTGGGGCTTTTCTGTTCCAGAGGTGAGCGTGGATGAACACAAAGCCAGAGCACATTTGGAACAGGAGACCTGTAAATACCCACCAGAGTGACTTTTCCTTCAGCTGCACCTGCCTCCATGGACTCAAAAAATACCTTGATCTGATTAATCACTCCCAAAAGCTTTGCTGCAAGGGAAAACAATCTTCCAAGAACTTCAGACTCTGACATGAACTCCTAGAAATTACATCCTCAGGAACTCTCCTTCTAGGGGTGCTGGTGAGGGGATGTAGTTATCATTAGCTCTGCCCCATAAGCAAGACAGGAATAGTCTTATTTCTTATTAAAAAAAAAAAAAAAAAAAATAATATTTATCTATCTATCTATATATAGATAGATAGATAGATAGATAGATATAGATATATAGATATATAGATATATATCATCTTTTATATATAATCTTATATCTATAATAGAAAGAAACAAGAAATAATAAGAAATAAGAAACAAGAAATAAAAAATAAGAAATAAATAAGAAATAGTCTTCTTTCTTATAAGAAAGAACTTCTTTCTTTCTCTATGGTCGTGTTGTTCCAGCAAGCATAAAGACAGAAATATTTGTTGTTTTCTTGGTTTTTCTCCCTCACTCCACATCTGAGTATTTAAAAATTCAAGTCATCTTTTGTGCAGTGCTTAGATCTGTGTAAATAGCCTTGCTAATTATTCACTTTATCCATGTCCAAGCAGAGCCTATTAACCCTTCAAAGGGCAGGAGCCTCTCAGTGCTCTGTCAAAGTGATAACACATTTTAGGAGAGGCTGGCTGTATGATAAACTTGAGAAAGGTAAATCCCAGACTGGTTTGTGATTGCCTCATTCAAGATACCACAAGACATTTAAACAGCTTTAATGTATGGCACAGATGTGCTGAATGTCTGCTTGTGTCGAGTCTGAGAATTGAAGTAAAGGATAAACAGTGAGTGCTGGGTGACACTGTGGGGCCAGTGCAGAATCTTCTGGAACAGGAGCAGCTCTGAGCCAAATGTTCACTGCCCAGATGGGCTCAAACAGGTTTGTGATGATCAAAGGACACTTCAGACTGAGGATATAAAACATGTAAAATGAACATATACGGGAAAGCAAGATTCATCCAAGCAACAGAAGCATAGATCTCCATCAGAAAAAAAGGAGACAAAGCAGCAGGCTACAAATATATTACCAGAAGATGGTTTAGTGCAGTATGCAAGAGGAATAACTCTTTATTCGTAACTATTAATTGGAAATGAAAATGAAGAAGAACGCATCTGAAGGACAAAATTATTTTCAAGGCTAATCCTTCCTGAAGGTCTTTTCTCTGTTCATTTTCTGGCTTGTATTTTGCTTTCCTCTACACAAACACTTCCCCAAAAGCACTGTTTTTTGGGAGGATCTGAGGTTTTAAAATTTATATTTGACTTTAAAAAGATCCAAACTAGTTAGGTAGGTTCAAAAGTGAGACACATTTGGATAAAGGGGGTTTGTTTTCATATTTAAATCACAACAGCAGCATCAGGGCCCTGTGACCACCAGCAATTTCTGCCTCAACTCTGAGGCCTAACCTGGAAAACACCAAGGCTTTTGGGTGGATCTGAGGTTTTAAAAGTTTTATTTGACTTTAAAAAGATCCAGACTAGTTAGGCAGCTTCAAAAGTGTGACACATTTGAATATAGGGTTGGTTTTTTTTTCATATTTAAATCACAACAGCAGCATCAGGGCCCTGTGACCACCAGCAATTTCTGCCTCAGCTCTGAGGGCCTCACCTGGAAAATGCCAAGGTTTTTTGGGTGGATCTGAGGTTTTAAAAGTTGTATTTGACTTTAAAAAGATCCACACTAGTTAGGCAGCTTCAAAAGTGTGACACATTTGGATATAGGGTGGTTTTTTTCATATTTAAATCACAGCAGCATCTGGGCCCTGTGACCAACAGCAATTTCTGCCTCAGCCCTGAGGGCCTCACCTGGAGAAGGCCAAGGGGTGAAATTTGTGAAAATAAATTGTGACTCCAAATCATTTGAAAATGTGCTCTGTACAAATCAGTCTCCAGAAAGAACTTGTTCCCAGTGAGAAGCTCAGATTTGTTGTAGAAAATCGCTCTGTGGGGGGAATCATTTCCCACCTTGGCAGGGCCAGGCTGGCAGAGCTGCTCGGTCCCTCAGAGCATTTCCCTGCCAGGAGTGGTGTGTGCACTCAGGGAAACACATGGGCTGAGAAAATATCACATTTGGGAAAATAACCAAGTTTTTGTGGATGGAAGCTGTGCAGCAATTTCCCAGCAAGTCTTCCCAAAGGAAAAGAGCAAAGTGGAAATCACTGCAGAGACACCCCCACAGTACTTTGTTCAGTGCCAGCTGTTGGGTATGGATTTTTAAAGGTGTTTGCCTGGTTTTGGGGGTTTTTCTGAGCCACCCTAACAGGGCAGTGAAAGAAAGTGCACTGAGGATGTTGCTGCTGTTTATTTTGAGGTATTTTGGGACTGGAGCTGGAAGCAGCAGGAATGGGGCTGGAGGTGCTGGTGGTGAGGGCTGGGGAGCAGGTCAGAGCAGGGGCTCCTTGTGTGCCAAACCAAAACCAAAACCAAACTGGGACACACTGGTACCCAGCACTCCAGCATCTCTGCGCCTTCAGCACGTGTAGGAGGTGAAGCCTGTGGAAAATCAGGTCCTTTTGTATTTTAAAATAAGGTTTTTTTTGGTGTCCAGCTCCCATGGAGCAGGGACTTCTTGTTCTGCTGGCAGCTACAAGTACAGAATCTCCAGAATATCCAGGTGCTACTGACAGCACAGCTCCTAAATACTAACAAACTGTTCTAGAAGGACTTGGAGCATGCTTCAAAATTATTATTGGGCCAGCATTCACCCTTCTGCCCCTTCTTCTGTCTACATGCCCCGGTTTTTGCATGAGTCGTCCCCAAAGGGTGGCTTTGTACACAGTGAATGCACCTACAGGAACTGCATTTTTCTGGAAGCAAGCCAGGCAGCTACCATGCAGAAAGGTAACATTTCATAATTATTATTTAACAGCCACTTTTAGCTCTAGTCCCCTCCAGACTGAAAGCAGTGCTTTTCCAACCAGGCAGCAGCAATTCCTCCAGCCAAGCACCACTCACCAATAGACTTGATTATCAAGAGATCATCAGATGCTCTTTGTGAAGCATTCATCCCCAAAAAACAGCTGAAATGGAGGCAAAATTCATTCAATTCACTTGACTGCTGCTGGGTCACCTTCGCCTTTGAGGAAAGGACTCCAGTGACACTTCACTGACACAGATCCATAAAGCCAAGCACAAGGAAGGGAGAGGAAAATGAAATATCAATACCTTTCTACCCACAGCCCTGCAAAGGGACTTTGCAATGCCAAGAGGATAAAAAATTCAATATCTAATGAAGCCAGAGCCTGTCAAAAGAGTGTCCTGTCCCTGAGGCTCTCTGTGATCAGGAGCTGCATGGTTTCTGCACAGTGGAAGAGTTTTCACAGGAGAGAAGAGCCAAGGAGCCTCTTTGGAAGGTGAGGAGATGCTGGTTGGCACACCCTGAGACAGAGGGAGGAGCTCAGTCCAGGTCTCCCACATTATGGATGAGCCAAGAGTTAGATTAGTCCTAAAATTTAGAAAAAAAAGAAAGAAAAAAAGAAAGAGAAAAAAATAGAAATACAGAGCTACTACTCATTTTTTGTAAATTATACTAAAATCCACCTTGTTCATATCCTTCTGTGTTCCTCCTCGGATCTAAATGGAAATGCTCATCTGAGAATTTCATTTGAGGGGGATGAATTAAACAGACACTGAGCCCCCTTCTAGCAAAGGAGGAGAAGCCCTCAAGGTCTAGTGTGTCTCTATCTGCCTCAAAGCAAGGTCTCCCTCACAATTCCTCAATAAAATAAGGAGTAAGAGGGAATTGACTGCTTTTTCCTGTAAGAAGGAGCAGTAACTGCATTAACCTTGAGGCTGATGCTCCTGTGCTGATGGGGAGAGGAAAAGGACTGAAAGGTTGAGGTCCAAACCCTCTCAGGGATTGGGGCACAGAAAGCAGCAGCAAAGAGCAACTCCAGTGCCAGGGCTCCAGAGGCACTCATTCATTTCCCAGGAAAACAGCTTGGTTGGAACACTGAGGTCTGGTTTATTTATGTCTGGAACAAAGCAAGTTAACTTTGCTGACATTGGGGTATCAGTCAGAGCTCCCTCACAAAGTGTGACCCTGCTGGGGATGGGTTTAACCAAAAGAACAGCATTTCCAGCACTTCTGACCACACAGTCACAGCACCACGCTGCCCTGCAGATGGAAAGGTCACCCTAATCCATTACTTATTTCCCTAACCTTTTGCCACCCAACAAATAAAAATACTAGGGCCTTATTTTCCAACCCTTACCTTTCTTAAAACTAATTTTAAATACTTCTTATTTTTAAGTAAGACTATTTTTCTTTAAAACCAGGCACTTATTTATTCTTAGACACCAATATCCCAGCATGTCACCCTAGACAGGACTGCCTCAACACAGTGGATTTTATTCCAGTTTATGAAACAATCCCAGCCATTTCAAAGAGGCATTTCCGGCCTCTTCTTGCTTGATTCCAATTTTTACAGGTAATTCTGCACTTACTATGAGGCATTTTTCGTTTGGTTATAAATGGATTATCTTGTGAATAAATTAGTGAAAAGTTTCCCAAACAGCTCAAATGACCACATCACAGGCAAATTTCACTGCTGACACTCTCTGGGAAAACATCCCTTCTACTCTTGGCTGCACGAGGTCACTTTTTGTTCTCAGTTCTCAGGATTAACTTGCAAAAGAAACATCTGAGGTAAAAAAACTCAAGATCATATCATTTAGCGATGAAAATCCTGGTTTTTCTTCCTTTTCTCACCTTCCCCTCATGCACTCTGCAGCCAAACAAACTTTCCCCCATTTCTGGAAGGAATGAGAAGAGATTTGGTTCTCCAGGCTGAGACACCCAGAATATGTTTCGACTGCTGCTCAAATTTACATTTCCTTGAGGAACTCATGAGCCAGGTGAGTTAAGTGACCTTTAAAAACTAAACAAGCTAAAAAATACCACACAAAAAGCAAAAAAAAACCCCAAAACCCAAATTTAAAAGGGAAAAAACCAACCAACCAAACAAAAACAAACAAAAAAAAAAAAAACCAAAAACAAAAACCCCAAAACAAAACAAACCAAAAACAATCCCCAGTATAACTCAGGAATTTGCACAAGACAAATGAAGGCATTGAGCTCACTCCAGCTCTTGGAATTAAGGGGTTCATTTTTGATGCCCAAAGTCTTTCCCAACCCCACAGCTCTGCCCAGGCTGAGCCAGTTGCCCAAAATTCCCTTCCATGGTGGAAATTTCACATCATTCACAAAGTGAATTTTCCTTAAGAAAGGCAAGAGCCTGGTTCAAACAGATTTAAACATCACTGTGATAGTCATGCTTTCTATCAGGCCCCATTAATTCCATAAATTTATGTATTTTTACCCAAAATAACATTTTTCCCCTAAATAATCCCCAAACCAACCCTAAAAAGATCAGGGGAGGCAGGAACTGCTGGTGGAATCCAGTTTCAACTCAGGATTATTCTGATCTAAAGCAAAACTGAGTGGTTTCAGGTAAAGGATCACCTCATTAAGCTTTAATGCAGAACTGTTGAAAGACAGTTATTAGGAAATTATTTCCTGCTGCTTTATTCTCTAGTAAAGTTCAATAATTAGAAATGTTGTAAATCTCCTTTATTTTAATACTCTGATAGTGATAGGGGCATAATGACTCTTCTTAAAGAGAAAACCAAGCAAGGGGAATTAAAAACCTTTCCCAGAACAGGAAGGGGCTGCAGATATTTGAATATATTGGTTTAGAACACAGCAGGATTGCCAAGAGAAACATTCCCAAACATCTTCTGGTAAATAAATCATCTGTTCATTTATTCTCTGAAAGACACACACTGTTTGGGAGCTGCCTGACATCCAGTGCAGCAGAGATTAAATCCACCAAGTTAAATCCATGTAGCACCCAGTAAATTGTGCAATTGATCCCTAATTTATGTTCCAGATTGAGTTTCTATTTATTTACTTACACACTTCTTAGTATTGTCTCCTTGACACCTCTGTAAATAAATTCCCTGCTGATTAGCATTTTATATGCCAGCAAATTCTGAAATCCAGAGGCTTTGGGGTTTTTAATCCCCTGGCATGCTCCAAGCTGATGCACTCCAAGTGATCCTGTCTGCTTCACCAGGCAAAGCTGAGCTTGGAAAATGAGGGACATGGATTTTGGCAGGGCCAGAGCCACGGAATTCTGCAGTGGGAAAAGCAGAACACACATTTCCCATGCTCTTGCATGACACATAAATATTTCTATTTTGTGCACCTTGATGAATAATTATTCTAATTTTATTTTTTTGCTTTTTTAAGTGAGCAGGAGAGCTTTTGCATGAGGAAAGATGTGCTGGATATTCTAATCAGGCTACCATGGAGGGGAAAAAAGCCACAAATCTGAAGGAGCAGATCTCCTCCAGGCGATTTTGCAAGTTGAAAAACCCATTGCAATGTCAGTTCTTGAACAGTCAAAGCCTTTCAGCTCAGCATTAATCAAGATATATTTTAATCAAGGAGAAATAAGGAGCCAGGAAATAAATCTGAAAATGAAGCAATAGCAGCAGGTTTACAAGTAAAATTATTTCATGAAAATAAATTAATTTGTGTGGGTGTCTTGCAGCCATCAGCTTGTGGGGAGTTTTTAGGCTTTTTCTAAGTAAAGCAGTTTGGTAAACATAGACTGAATATTTTTATATTTCTGCTTCTAATCACTTAACTAATTAAAGGAAGACACGTTACTTTTAATGTGCATAATTAACATGTATCATCTTATTATCCTCAAGATCAGGGTGAAATTAAACTGAAATAAGATGAGAGAATGCATTGGGCTAAAAACCACTTTCAGAAGACACCATGGACATACCACTATGGGATGGTTCAGCTCCTTGGGATGGGAAAAGTCTGTTTTAAAATGGGGATAAAACCATGCATTTAACATTGTACTTTGGTTAATAAAGATCATTTTCTACTGCACACTCACACTCAGAGCAGAGGTTTTAGCAGGAAGGATTCAGAACAAGACCAGGTGAACTTTTCATTGTTACTCTGGGGCTGAAGGATGACACCTTCCTCAGCCATCATGGTTTCAGGAAACACAAAATTTCCATGCTCAGGGCTGTAGAGATTCTTTGGAATGTGCCAAAATACATCACTGAAATGTTCTGGTCAATACATGCAGCTGTACATGGGGAGAGCTGGCAGGTTCATCGAGGTGCCTCTCAAAATGCTCACTTTTGAAATATTGAACGTGAATGAAAACAGTTCCACAACTTACAGGGAAATAGGAAAAGAAGAGAAAAGTTTATGTTGTTAGACAATGCAGACCATTGGGAATTTGTTCCATACTTTCCATAAAAAAAAAAAGCATATTATATATATATATATATAATATATATATATTATATATATTATATATATATTATATATATAAAATATATATATATAGTGAGCTTTTAGTGATGAAGAAGAAGAAGGGAGAAAAAGAACTCCAGGGAGCAGAAGAAATAAATTTATGACACAAAATAAGTCAGGGGGAAGAGTTTATCTCTTAAATTCTCCAGGTGTCACATTCAAGCTGTCCACAAGAGAGCCAACCATCATTGCTTTTGTTTGCAAATGGGAAAACAAGCATTCCAACAGAGAGAAAAACAGGAACCAGCTCCCTACAGCCCAGCCATTTTGAATGTTATTTAAAACAAAAACTCATTTTTATACTTGAATGCACAGATCACAGACATTCCTCCATCAGCAGGATTATTCCCTGGCATGTGCATATGAATATTCCCAATTATTCCCTCCTTTTCACAGGTGTTTCACAGGTAATGTTTACAGTTCCCTCCTTCTTTAGTCCCAATATGTCCAAACATGAAAAACACAAACATCTGTTAAAAGCAGCTCCTCTTTATGAGTTCCTCCAAGAATTTTTTCTAATATCTGATATATCCATATCCCCTTCCTCAGAGGAATAATCACCCTCTGAAGTGGCAGAATCCACCATCCTTTGGCTCTCAGGTAAGCTGGATCACAGATACTCCACTTCTGTTCAAAATAACACAACACACACATCTGTTTATTTTCAGAAGTTATTAGAGCTTTGCTAGAGTTGCTTCCTTGCTGTCACAAGTCCAAAATTTCATTTATCTCCTCAAAATGAAGGACTAAATTTGGAAGATTAAGCCCTAACTCATAACTCTGAATGCTCTGAAATTATTCCATACACTAGATCACTCCAGAAGACCTAAAATATTCTGCTGCATTTTAATCTCCATAACATAAGAGGACACATGGCAATTGTTGTTTTGATATATGGGTAAAATAACAGCACCAACATGCAAAAGAAGCAATCTTGCTCATGGGAGGTGTGAAATCCTACAAATGTGGGTAAGTTTGCCCAAATAAAAATGGGTTTTTAGTGCCTTTCAATAGCTGCAAACACTATACAACCATAATTCTCTCCATTTATTTTGATTACATACATATCCAGTTATACCATTCCTGTCTGTCCAGTTTTCAGGAAGATCCAAAGAAAATGAGAGGGCAGGAGATACCAACAACCAGTGACAGGAAATCCCAAAGCATCACCACTTTCTTTTTCTGTCCCTCAAATCCTAACACCTCCTTTTTAAATTTCTTTAATTCTTATAACATTGTCACAGTTTTGCTCTGCTCGGACTGGAC
The DNA here is from genome assembly GCA_019023105.1 of Diglossa brunneiventris. Lineage (NCBI taxonomy): Eukaryota > Metazoa > Chordata > Aves > Passeriformes > Thraupidae > Diglossa > Diglossa brunneiventris. The sequence continues at coordinate 3,209,996 of CM032365.1, read as the reverse complement.
CTTATTGTGGAACAGAGAATTTTATTTCCAGAGGAGAGGAGGGTGGAACAGATAAACATAAAAGGAGCTGCGTGTTAGTAAAGAGCCTTTGAGATTCAGCAGCTTCTCATTATTTTCTGAGCCAGAAACACTTAAAAAAAAAATTGAAGAGGAAGAGGAAATAAATTTACTATAAATAAGTAGAAAGCACTGTTAACCAACACTCTCCACATTGTATAATTATATAAAGCAAATACTAATTCTGTCATTGCTTGAAGTAAAATACTGAAGGTTGCCATGAAGTTTTAATAAATGAAGTTACAATAAATGAAGTGAGAGCCACAGAAAGAACTGAAACAACCTTTGACCAGGGAACTGGAAATGCAGTGCTCCTCATGTATTGAAATAAAAATTTCAATGAATTCTTCACTACTGCCATGTAGATTTGAGGTTCAGTGTCATGTAAGAAACTCCCTCCAATTTCCAAGTAGAAATAGCAGCTGTGTTAGATTTTAATTTTTTTTCAATATCTCTCCAAGTCTCGAGCCTGTCTCAGCTTTCAGCAGGGCTCCATATGGCTCCTACAACTGCCAAGCAAAATACACTCATCAAACCCACGAGAAATCTGCAGCCAAAATACGGCATCAAAATGATGAATTTTGGAAAAGGAGGAGTGCCTACAGAGTTTTGTTTGATATGCAGGACCAAAATAAAACCCTACAGAAAGTTTAGCCGATGCTTAACCTGAAGAAAAAAATGCTGAAAGATATTAAATATCTTGACTGAAGCAAGAGCAAGGAGGCAAAGCAGGGCTCAGCCTCCTGGGATTATGAAATTTAGATTGGAACAGCTCCTAACCCAGGAGCTAAAATCATTCTTTCTTCTCCTTCAAAAGTTTTTTTTATTTTCAAAAGTCTCCAACACCTTCTTTTCCTCTTTTAATTAAATAAAAATCCCATCTGCAACACAGCCACCAGCCTGGATTCTCTGTGCCCTGGACAAGTCCAGCTCTTTGTCTGAAAACTTTCAAATCTTCAAGGCACAAAACTGTTGAGGAATCAGCAAACAGAAAAATTCAACCAGGAGGAAGTTGGACCTTAAACCCTGAAATACAGAAGCGCAGGAAGACAAATACAACAGAGATCTCATTTCCTGCTGTCTGTGGGATCAAGATGAAGTTTAATGAGTCCAAGTGCCCAGTCCTGCATTTTGGCTGCATAAAACCCCCTGCAGTGCTGTGGGCTGGGGATGGTGTGGCTGGACAGTGCCCAGGCACAAAGGGACCTGGGGGTCAACAGTGACTGACCATGAGCCAGCAGAGTGCCCTGGTGGCCAAGAAGGCCAAGGGCATCCTGGCCTGTGTCAGGAATGGTGTGGCCAGCAGGAGCAGGGGGGTCACTCTGCCCCTGCACTGGGCACTGGTGAGGCCACACCAGTGTGCTGTGTGCAGTTCTGGGCCCTCAGTTTGGGAAGGACCTTGGGACACTGAGCACATCCAGAGGGGACAACGAGGCTGGAGAGGGGCTGGGAACACAAACTCTGTGAGGAACCCCTGAGGGAGCTGGGGGTGCTCAGCCTGGAGAAAAGGAGACTCAGGGTTGTTGGAATTCAGGACATCCCTCTGGCTGGCCTGGATGGCTCGAGCCCCTGCCAGGGGCTCAGAAACCTTGCCCAAGACCCCTGTGCCTTTGATCTTGACCCATGGAAAAAAATTACCAACCTTATACGAAGGATTACAAACCACGAAACTCTAAGTAGCATAATAATCAGTTTGTCACAGGGTGAAAAATAAATTTTTGGGGTTTTTAGAATGGGGCTTCAGGGGGCATGATGGAGGAATCTGGGCATGTCCAGCCTTTCTCCTTCTTCTTCTTCTTGGCCTCCATCTTCTGCTGTGATGTTGGCACTTTTAGATTGGTTTAGAGTAGAAGCTCACTGTCTAACACAGGTGATAGGTATTGGGAAGTAATTGTAAATAATGTACACATAGTTTTGAGTTATAAAAAGATAACACCGCCCTGAGAGTGGTCAGTGTGCCTCTGTCTGTCTTGCTGAGCAGAACTCAGCAGGCCAGAGAAAGAATTTTATAGATAAGAAACAATAAACAACCTTGAGACCGAGAACTGAAGAGCTCTGACTCCTCCTTTGACCGCCAGGCTGGGAAAAGAGACTTTCTAACCCATCTCAGAGTCACTGTGACCAGCTAGAGTCCCGAGACAGGGCGACCTCATCACTCTCTACAACACCCTGAAAGGTGCCTGTGCTCAGCTGGGGCTGGGCTCTTTCTCCAGGCAGCACTGACACAACCAGAGCACACAGTCTCAAGCCATGCCAAGGGAAATTTAGGTTGGATATTAGGAAAAAGCCTTTTACAGAAAAAGCGATAAAGTTCTGGAATGGCTGCCAAGGGAGGTGGTGGAGTCCCCATCCCTGGGTGTGTTTAACAAAGCCTGGATGTGGCACTGGGTGCCAGGGTTTGGTTGAGATGTTGGGGCTGGGTTGGACTCCATGATCTTGAAGGTTTCTTCCAACCCAGTCATTCTGTGAATTCTGTGAATACACAACAGAAAATTCTCCACCTTCCCCATCTTCCTCTGAAATCTCCTGCTCCACCCGCACCTGGATCTCCACGCCAGGAATTATTGTCTTTGCCATAAAAGCCAAGTCTTCCCTCAGGAGCTGGGAAGAAACCAAGCCCAGGGAGCAGAAGGAGCAATTAAATCCATCTGGGGAGAGTTTTCCTCCCCCTTTGTGCTCGCTGGGAAACGCTGCTCGCATTTGTAAAGCTGTGAAACACTTGTCCCATTGCAAACGCCTTTTCTTTTGCCAAGTGAACTCTCAAAAATTAGATATTATTGTGGGAAGCGCTGCCTAATGAGCCAGTGGCATTTAGAATATTCAGATTTTTCATTCCTCCATCCAGCTTTCAAGCCCTGAGAGTGCCATGAATAGGCTGTAGAAATGCATGGGGTGGTCACAGGGACAATGGATCTGGGCTACAGCTGTTCCTGCAGCTGCCAGAGCCCCACACGCTCAGAGCTGACAGTGAGGACAGAAAAATTACCCTGCTGCACTCCTCTGTGGCAGCCCCATTGGCACACACAGTGCCTGCTGCTCCGGGGAATTGCTGCTCCATGCAGCTCTTCCCAACAGGAGCTCTCCCTCCTCCCCAGAATATATAATAATAGTTTAATATTATATATATTTATATCACTATTTATACTATATCTATTATATATATAATTAATAATATATATAATAATCTATATTTTTACTATTTGTTCTATTATACTACTATATTACAATATTGCTACTTGTTACATTATAATATTTAAATTTTAATAGTTAATACTTAATAGTATATTTAATAGTATATTAAATATATTTAATAGTATATTAAATATATACTTTAATAGTATATTTAATAGTATTTTAATAGTATATTTATAGTATTTAATAGTGTATATTATATTTATTATATATTATATTATATTATATTATATTATATTATATTATATTATATTATATTATATTATTATTATATTAAGTAGTATATTTTATATTAGTATAATATCTAATAGTATATTAATATTATATTATATATATTATATGTCATCCACAATATATATATATGATAGGTATATAATATATATATAACATATCATATAATATATAATACATAATAATATAATACTATAAATGTAATTATATATATTATTACTATATATTATTGATGTGTTCCTAACATAATTAAAATGAAAAATTAATTATAATTCATATAAGCATTATTATATATAATTAATATACTATATTTTTATTAATGTATTATTATAATAATATCGTATAATAATATGATGTAATATACATTAATATAATTTATATATTATGTACATATTTCTATCAAACTGCTTGGTATGATTTGAACAACACAGCCGAGATTTGATCATGAATAACCAAAATGGGATAAGTTACAACCACTTTTAGAGGTAAAGAGTTAATTTTAAGGGTGGCCAAACTTTTCTTACATTGCTGCAGTTTCACCTTTTAAAGACTTTTTTAAAGTTCAGATTTACTTAACACTGAGAATTTTGTAACAGATTCTTACATTCACACCAGGATTAAAAATATTAGTCAAGATTTCTTATTTTACACATAAAATAATTAAAGTTTTGTTCCTACACCACCAATCAAGCCGAGGAGCAGACTCAGAGTTCAGCCAAGCTGGCGATCAACAGGTAGCAGGTCATGGAAAGTTCAGGTCCTCTCAGAATCCTCCCTTCAGGTTTTTCCATGTGCACAGTCACAGAGCCTGCCTTTGGTATTTACACATCACCAGTTTCGGATGATTTTAACATCAGAAAATGCTCAGGGTGCAGCTGGGATGGAAATCCTGGCGAGTGACACCACCCACAGGAACGTCCCAGATCGATGGTGCCATTCCAAGGGCTCAGGCTGCTGCTTGGGGATTTTTTCAGTCTGTTTTTCTTGACAAAAAATAAGCAAATGGAGCTTTTTCTTAGGAAAGCTTCTTTAAAAATATTTCAGATTTTTTTTTTTCTCTCTTTGGAAACAGCATTCAGGTGAGGAAATTCTGCCCCTTACCAAAAAAATTCCACCAAACAATTAAAACCCAAAAAAAGCCACCAAACCTCACAACTAAAGAAAAGCATCAATTTTCCCCTTAAACACCAAGTCTTTTTAATTAACCCAGGGTGGGAAGTGGAAGCTGACCAAAACCATCATTTTTAATGATAAATGGCCTTTAAAAAGTTTTGGGAAAGTGACCTACACCTGTCCTATTAATCTGGAGCAGGAAATCCAGCAGTGCTGAGCATGGGATGGACTGGTCAGAGCTTCCCTTTCTGGCTCAGAGTGAAGCCTGGTGCCTTCACCCCCCCAAAAACAGCATCTCCCAGGCCAGGGTACTGGAAAGCTCAAGCCAGGAAGGCAGGTGTTCCTAAATCCTCTGGGAAAACGTGCAGCTGTCAGAAAAGCCTATCAAAATCATCACAGAATAAATAGATATTAATGGAAATATAGAATTAACACAAGCAGCGTTGGGCATGGGGAAAGCTCTCTGATCCTTCTATTTCTCCACAAATATGTTTGTTAATGCTCTCTTCCCACATCCCATGCTTCCCAAATCCAAAATGCAGTTAGGGCTTAGATACAGAGACAAAAGAAAAGGAAAAAAAATCTTTGTGCCACCTGTATCCCAAGGAGGGAACCCAAGCAGGCTGCGGCAACCCGACCTTAAAAATGACACTTCACAGCACTGGAGCAGCATCTAAACAGAATAAAATCCTGTGAACACTTTGATCTGGACAAAAAGCAGCACATCAGAGTGAATCCAAAGGATAACATTTCTCTTATCTCCATTAGGCACCATCTAGAACTGCAGAAGAATCTTCTCTTCCTTGCCCCATAATTACAGGGATCTTGGAGCATCCTTTTGAAATGAGGCTTCTCTCTGCAGTCTGAATCTAAGGGAACTTTAAATGGAAATACAAAGGGAAATTCAATAAAACCAAATAAACCAGGAGATCCCCATAAATCTGTGCTGTTTTACCAAGTGCCTTTGAGCTGCAAAGGATCCAGATGTATGTAGATGAATATCAGAAAGTTTCTAAGAATAATATCTGTCAATCTTTTAAAGATTTCTTAAACAGAACACAAACCACAAATTCAGTGTCATTATCCTTCATGCTACACCAGCTTTTTCTGTCCTTTTGGTGTTCCCAACACCTCTGATTTCAAACACAAATGTTTCCATGGTGTCATAGCTGATAGCAAATAAAAATTTTAACACTTGCCCTTGCTTTTTTTCCAGTTCCCTGCTCCGTGTCTCAGGAGCTGTGCAACAGCTGGAGAGGCAAATGGAAGCAGACACATTTATAGTGGATCATGTACAGCCCCAATGGGGTTTAAAGCTAATTTATCTGTCCAAAGCCTCCCTGACACTTCTACATTTGAGCAGATTATTGCAAGGAAGGGAGAACCCCCTGGCATAAAGGGAGAGTTCTGAAGGAGCTATGAGTTCATCAAATATTATTCTCTGTGGGAAGAGTGTAAATTTTTATATGTGGGCAAAATAGTGCATGTCCCTCAATGGGAGTCAGTCTGGCAAATGGGCTGATTTTACTGGATATTCCACAGGAAATTGCACCTCAAAACTTTTTTCCCCACCAAATTCCCGGCGAGTAGCTGGCCATGGAAAACTGTCCTGCCCTCTGTACTGTGCTCAGGGTGTGTGCAGGGGTGAACCTGCCTTCCTAACAACACTGTCTGAGCTTCTGTGTGGTTACAAGAGGAGTTACAAATCCTGAAAAAGCACATTTTTCAATGCTTTTACACTGCAGCATAGATCCTAAACCTGTTGGAGTGTTTATTTCAAGAAAGAAAGGAATTCTGTGCTTGACTAAGATAGGATTAGCCTTAAATTAACTACACAGCAGTGATTCAGGATAATGATACAACAAAAGGGGAATGGTTTTAAACTAAAGGAGAGATTGCCATGAGATGTTAGGAAGGAATTCTCCCAGTGAGGGTGGGCAGGCCCTGGCACAGGTGCCCAGAGCAGCTGTGGCTGCCCCTGCATCCCTGGCAGTGCCCAAGGCCAGGCTGGACAGGGCTGGGAGCACCTGGGACAGTGGGAGGTGTCCCTGCCATGGCAGGGAGTTTTAGGAATAAGTCACACAGGCTCCATTTCCTTCATGGAGGAAAAGGCCATTCTTTATTCACATAACTCCTTTTTATGCAGTTTTACAGACCTTGTGTGTGGTGTTTGTGAGGTCCCCAGGACGAGGTGAGAGAATTTGACTCCATGTTCTCAGAAGGCTGATAATTATTATATTATATTATATTATATTATATTATATCATATCATATATATATTATATTTATTATATTATATTATATATATTATTATATTATATTATATTATATATATATATAATTATATTATATTATATTATATTATTAATGCTCTACTAAAACTATACTAAAGAAAGAGAAAGGATACATCAGAAGGCTAAACAAGAATGAATAATAAAAACTTGTGACTGACTCAGAGAGTCCAACACAGCTGGCTGTGATTGGTCATTAATTAAAAACAATTCACATGGAACCAATCAAACATTCACCAGTTGGTAAACGATGTCCAGCCCACATTCCAAAGCAGCAAACACAGGAGCAGCAATCAGATAATTGTTGTTTTCATTCTTCTCTGAGGCTTCTCAGCTTCCCAGGAGAAAATCCTGGGCAAAGAGGATTTTTCAGGAAATATCATGGTGACACCTATGTGTTACTCCAATTGGTCAGCAGTTTCTTGCCAATTACTTTATTGGTTATTAACAAGTTGTTATTCTGCATTGATTGGTCACTCAAACCCTTGGTGTGTACGTGCAGGGGCAGTTGTTTGTGAGAAAGTTTTCATTTTTCTATCTGATGGTGTAAAAACTGTTTTTACAGGTGTAAGTTGTTTTTCACCCAGGAATAGATTGTTATGTTAACAAACTTCTCCCACCAGAATTGCTTTCACATGAGAACTTGCAAAATTCTGGCTTGACTTTGAAGAAATGACAGGCTAACAGAGCAGGCCTGATTTTATAAGGCTTTTTTTTGTAATTTTTCTACCTTACTGCAGCATGGGGTGGCACTGGATGGGCTTTAAGGTCTCTCCCAACCCAAACCAGTCTGGGATTTGTGGTTTTAAAGCAGAACAGGGCTCTTGGTGCTTTCCCTGGAAGGGGCTGGTGCCCCACGAGCGGAACCTGCTGAGATCCCACAACACCCTGAGATGCCTGATCCTGCTCAGGGCAGGATTCCAGGCAGGAATTCCATGCTTGGCAGCCAGACTGGAGGGCTCCCATCTCACCTTTGGAAATAACCCAAATATATTTAGTTACTAGTTGGAATTAGCAGGTTTGACTAAGAGCAGTGGTAAAAAGAAATCCCTACATGAGAAAACTGGCCTGTTAAAGTAATTGTGAATTTCCTCTAAATCTTCTCAGCCAGGTGGGTACCTGCCCTCCTCACACTCCTCTCTTCCTTCATGTCCAGACTCCTCAAGTTTATCCTGCAAACAAGCCCTGCTCCGCACACAATCACAGAATTCCATTCTGTCTCCACTGCAATCCACTTTTTCCTTCCTCATTGGCCATTTGCAAATAAATCAAACTAAATGAGTCCCCAAGCAACTGCTGACTTGGCCCAAAGCCCAGTAATCCACATAAATTCTGGCTGATGGCAGAGCAGAGCGACAAAGAATGAAGTTTTTCTAAGGTTCCGACATGTTTCTTATGCAACTAAATAAGTCCAAAACCTCCAAGAAATTACGTGTTTTCTCAAAATGTGATAGAGCTGTGGAACTCCTCTGAAGAGATTCAGTTTTAAAAAGCAAAAACAACAACAACAACAAAATTGTGTGAGAAGCCTTTCCAAAGAGAAGACCCCTGGATCTTTTTTACCAACCTCTTACTTTACTCCCTGTTGAAGATACAGTGGTAAATTAAATACTCCCTTTGACCCACCCAATTAAACTTGCTCTGAGTTCCACCATAAATTAAACATTCACCATTTAAGCGGGGATAAACAGCCCTATTAACCTATATTTGTTTCCCTCAAATTAATCCTGTCTGACAAACACCACTTGGAACCTGGCCTGACACACGAGAGTGTTTCAGTATTTAAAGCACCTGAGCAATTTGAAGCATAAATATTCATTGTGGCAAAATGAATGTGCACTAATGATCAACCTGCTTCTCCTAGCAAGAGGCAGGATGGCAAAGGGGGCACTGAGATTTGTGTTTTTCACAGTGTTGAGTCCACAGACAGCTGCACTTACGTAAAATGGGAATTTTCTACAGCATCCAACGTTTCCTTCAACATCCAACCCACTGAAGTTCAGAGCCCAAGAGGTTTCTAAGCCCTGTTGGGATAATAATGGCAAACAGAGCAAAGAAATTTAGCTGCAGTTTAATGCAATATTATATTTTCCCCCTCTTCAGATTTCAGAAAGCCACAGACCCAAAGGAGGACGTGTCATGAAAAGAAGGAATCGGTTTTATTTCCTCACAAATATTTAAGTTTTTAGTCAAACATTGCCATCCAGTGGCAGGAAGAACATTGCTGGCACTGCCAACTAACAAATCCTGTCTCTTTCCAGTGCCACCTGGCCTCAGAATGACACAGGCAAATTAAGTTGTTAATTTTATTTCCTGCTGCCACATTCAGTTCTTATTTCACATTAGACAGCAGAAGGATTGTGTAGGTAAAAAAGCTCCTCTCTACAAGCTCATCAGAGCAAATGCTGAGATTTGAAAAACATTTTTTTTTTAATTTTCCTCGATGTTTAAGCTCAGCTGTGACTTTTCTGATCCTACCCCGGCACTTGAGGCAGCTCAGATTCTGTCCCAGCTCCCACTCTGGGCTGGAAATATGAACTGAGCCCTTCATTTCTTTCTCCTGCATCAGATTCCATCAGATTCCATCAGATTCCATCAGATTCCAGGATCCAGCTACTCCCCAGCCCACCCTGCAGTTTACTGAAGCCATAAGAAAGCCCAGCTCAGCTTTTTCCTCTACAGAAAACTTTCCCTCAGAGCATTTAACCAGCCACTAATTAAAAGCCGCTGTAAATTAAACAGTTCCTTAAAAAAAAAAAAAAAAAAAAAAAAATTAGGGGAGCAAAGCTAAGTAAGGATATACATTCTGCTTAACACACAGAGACATGTCCTGGTGGGATAATTCCAGGGAAAAAATTCAGGAGATGAGACTCCTAATTAGAAACTGGAGGGGGGAAAATGAAAAATCCGCATGCTTTAAAATTCCCACAAGTCCTGCAAGTCGTTAACCTTTCAGCAAAATCCTCTAATTATGCTCATTACTGTTGTTAAGAAGAGATCACAGGGAGTGAATGTGCACCCAGGCTGTCTGAGCAGGGCCCTGATCAGTGTGTGGGGCTCAGGAACAGGAACACCCTCAGAGGTGCTCAGGGACACCCTCAGAGGTGCCCAGGAACACCCTCAGAGGTGGTCAGGGACAGGAACACCCTCAGAGGGGCTCAGAACATCCTGAGATGCTCAGGAATGTCCTCAGAGATGCTCAGGAACAGGAACACCCTCAGAGATCCTCAGGAACACCCTCAGAGGTGCTCAGGAACAGGAACATCCTCACAGGTGCTCAGGGACATCCTCAGAGGTGCTCAGGAACCCTCAGAGGTGCTCAGGGACAGGAACACCCTCAGAAATGCTCAGGAACACCCTCAGAGGGGCTCAGGAACACCCTAGAGATGCTCAGAGGTGCTCAGGGACAGGAACACCCTCAGAGGTGCTCAGGAACACCCTCAGAGGTGCTCAGGAACACCCTCAGAGGTGTTCAGGAACACCCTCAGAGGTGCTCAGGAACACCCTCAGAGGTGTTCAGGAACAGGAGCTTCTTCAGAGGTGCTCAGGGACATCCTCAGAGATGCTCAGGAGCACCCTGAGATGTGCTCAGGAACACCCTCAGAGGTGCTCAGGAACATCCTCAGAGGAGGTGTTCAGGAGCAGGAACACGCTCAGAGGTGCTCAGGAACAGGAACACCCTCAGAATTTCTCAGGAACACCCTCAGAGGCGTTTAGGAACAGGAACAACCTCAGGGGTGCTCAGGAACACCCTCAGAGGTGTTCAGGGACAGGAACACCCTCAGAGGAGCTAAGAACACCCTGAGATGCTCAGGAATGTCCTCAGAGGTGCTCAGGACCGTCCTCAGCGGCACTCAGAGGTGCTCAGGAACACCATGAGAGGTGCTCAGGAACAGGAGCATCTTCAGAGGTGCTCAGGGACACCCTCAGAGATGCTCAGGAGCACCCTGAGATGTGCTCAGGAACACCCTCAGAGGTGCTCAGGAACACCCTCAGAGGTGCTCAGGAACATTCTCAGAGGAGGTGTTCAGGAACAGGAACACCCTCAAAGGTGCTCAGAAACCCTCAGAGGTGGTCAGGAACATCCTCAGAGATGCTCAGGAGCATCCTCAGAGGTGCTCAGGAACTCCCTCAGAATTTCTCAGGAACACCCTCAGAAATGCTCAGGAACAGCCTCAGAGGCGTTTAGGAACAGGAACACCCTCAGGGGGGCTCAGAACATCCTGAGATGCTCAGGAATGTCCTCAGAGGTGCTCAGAGGTGCTCAGGAACACCCTGAGAGGTGCTCAGGAACAGGAGCATCTTCAGAGGTGCTCAGGGACATCCTCAGAGGTGCTCAGGAGCACCCTGAGATGTGCTCAGGAACATCCTCAGAGGAGGTGTTCAGGAGCAGGAACACCCTCAGAGGTGCTCAGAAACCCTCAGAGGTGCTCAGGAACAGGAACACCCTCAGAATTTCTCAGGAACACCCTCAGAAATGCTCAGGAACACCCTCAGAGGCGTTTAGGAACAGGAACACCCTCAGGGGTGCTCAGGAACAGGAACACCCTCAGAGGGGCTCAGAACATCCTGAGATGCTCAGGAATGTCCTCAGAGGTGCTCAGAGGTGCTCAGGAACACCGTGAGAGGTGCTCAGGAACAGGAACACCCTCAGAAGTGGTCAGGGACAGGAACACCCTCAGAGGTGGTCAGGGACAGGAACACCCTCAGAGGTGCTCAGAACATCCTCAGAAATGCTCAGGAACACCCTAGAGGTGCTCAGGAACACCCTCGGATGTGCTCAGAAACAGGAACACCCTCAGAGGTGCTCAGGAACATCCTCAGAATTTCTCAGGAATATCCTCAGAAATGCTCAGGAACATCCTCAGAGGGGCTCAGGAACACCCTAGAGGTGCTCAGAGGTGCTCAGGGACAGGAACACCCTCAGAGGTGCTCAGGGACAGGAACACCCTCAGAGGTGCTCAGGAACCCTCAGAGGTGTTCAGGGACATCCTCAGAGATGCTGAGGAACATCCTCAGAGATGCTCAGGAATGTCCTCAGAGGTGCTCAGGAACCCTCAGAGGTGGTCAGGGACAGGAACACCCTCAGGGGTGCTCAGGAATGTCGTCAGAGGTGTTCAGGAACAGGAACACCCTCAGAGATGCTCAGGAACACCCTCAGAGATGCTCAGGAACACCCTCAGAGGTGCTCAGGAACAGGAACACCCTCAGAGGTGCTCAGGAACCCTCAGAGGTGGTCAGGGACAGGAACACCCTCAGAGGTGCTCAGGAACCCTCAGAGGTGGTCAGGGACAGGAACACCCTCAGAGGTGCTCAGGAACAGGAACACCCTCAGAGGTGCTCAGGAACACCCTCAGAGGTGGTCAGGAACAGGAACACCCTCAGAGGGGCTCAGGAACATCCTCACACACGTTCTGGGCTCCCAGCATGGCTGGAAAGGCATCAAATCTCTCTTTTTTGGCTTGGGTTTTTGCAGAACAGCTTCTGGAGCAGCAAAATTCACTGTTTCAGCCCAACGGTTTAGGCTTCACTCATCTTCCCTCGTCTAACAATCTGAACGTGCCTTAGAATCCTTGAAATTGTTCACTGCATATTCATCAAAGTTCTCCAGTGCTCCCATGGAATTAATTATTCCCATATTCCAAATTCCCATTCATTATTCCCATCTGAGCAGCTGCAGATGTTGATTTTTCTAAGTGGGATAAGAATTCAATTCTTTCCACATCCCAATGAATTTCCTGGGGCATTTTGCTGCAAAAAGAAGTGATGGTTGGTTTTCCTGAGAAGGAATACTTTAGCCAAGAGAAAGGAGAGGAAGTGGTCAGTTGAAACAGGAAGAGTTTTGGCAGTTTGTTTTTATTTTTTAGGGAAAAAAATTATTTTAGGAAAAATTATTTTAGGAAAAAATTTATTATTTTCGGAAAAATTATTTCAGAAAAAAAATATGCATTGTACATCTTAGCACAGTGGGATTTTTGCCTGGTTATTTAATTCACACACACACAGGGAAAAAAAAGAGGTGTTACAAATTGAACTGGAATTCCACCTGTAGCACAAATTCTGAATTATCAGGGTTTGAAACCCTTACTTGACAACAATTTGTCAAAATACATGAAGACTTCCTCCAAATAATAAGATTAAAAATACACATTCAAGGGTCAAACAGAGTGAAAAGTGAGTTTACACGTTAAAATGGGAAGTTTTTCCTCAGCCCAGCGCTGGCAGAGGTGGGTGCTGTGCTGCTAAACCTCTCACAGGGTGCACAACCTCAAGGGAACAAAAGATTTAACACAGACACACCAAAAAAAAGCAGAATATAACTTTTCCTTGGGAGAGGGCAAAGGGAGGGAGGGAAGAAATAAAGGAGAAAGGAATAAATATTTGAACTGCACTTTACTGGTGCTGCTGAAAGGCTCCATTTCTTTCACTGCAGCCTCAAAATCTTGAGATCTCTGTGAGTTTCCCAAAGTTCCTCAGCTCCTGTGAGCTGAGCAGGATGTGCCTGGGATGGGGCAGCAGGGGAAAAGCTGCTCAGAAATTTGGGAATTTGCAGGGCAGCGTTAACCCAGCCCCTGAGGTGATGTAAGAAATATCAAATCTCACGGAGAATTCCACATTTTATTTGTTTTATTCACACTTTCAGTCCCACAAGTTGGTATATGCAGCTAAGAAGCGCCTTTTTCTCAGAAGGGTGGGTAGGTTTTTATTAATTTTTGTTGTTGTTGTTTTCACCTGGGGTTTTTGCCAGCAGAGGCTGCTCTTTCGTTGTAGCTCAGAAATCACACACCAGTCCCATAAACACAACAATCCAGGGAATCACATCCTGTGGAAATTGCTCCCTCTAAGGAAATCAGGAACACTTGAGATTAAGCAACCAAACACGTGGTTTACTCTAAATCTTACCCCCCTCATTTTTCCTCCAATGTTTCTCAGCAAAAGTGCCATAATTTCTGTTTATTTCATTCAGGTCAAAGAACTGAAAAGTTGCGACTTCATTCACCAAATGTATTAATTCCAGCAATATTTATCAGCTTTTCTACAATATTTATTGCTGAGATATTTATGCACTTCAGGAGAAGGAGAGTTTTATTTTCTCAGTTCTGCAGCATGGAGAAAATTCTCAATCCATCTTTGCAAAGTCTGGGAAAAAATCCAGCTGTCCAAATCTCACTCACTGCTTGCCCTCCATTTTAGGTTTGAGGATCTGAAGCATTTATCAGAGATTTTTAAGGAATATAACTTCATTTTAGGTTTGAGGATCTGAAGAATTCATCGTTGATTTTTAAGGAATATCACTTCTATTGCAGCAGGTCTCATTGTTTAAGCAAGAATTATAAAATCCCTGAACAGCCCAGGAGTTTACACTGACCCCAGCACTGCATTACCCAGGGAAATGGCAAGGCAATAAATCCAACAAAGACAAGGCACAGAGAGGAAATGAAGAAATAAAGGCAGTGGTTTAAACCATGATTCCATTTTCATGAGAGCCAAATACACCCCACTCACTGCTTGCCCTTCATTTTAGATTTGAGGATCTGAAGACTTTATCAGAGCAGGTCTCATTGTTTGAGAACAATTATAAAACCCCTGAGAAAAGTGGGGGTTTGGGGTGAGGAAGCAGCAGAAGAATGTGTCTGCAGTGGGGCAGAACTTCCTCCCAGCAGCCAGGCCAAAGAGCAGAGCTCACAAAAAATGGGCTGGGCTGCTGGAAGGGAAACCCTGCAGCTCTCAGGAAATACTGAATTGACAGGAATTTTAGATTTTCTTCACACTTTCACCTAGAAGATCTTGCATGCAGGGACTGGCAGGCTCTGGGATTATTCACCTGTTCTTTTTCAGAGACTGGGAGGGGTTCACAGCAGGGATTTATGTGTCACTGCAGCAAGAGGTGAAGCAACTCAGAATTCCCAGCCCTGCTGTGCACACACACCAAATCCTCCATCCCCCATCTCCCTCACCCTCTCCATCCACCACCTCTGCCCATCCACGTTCATTCACCATTAAAAAATTGCGCAGAACAGTTCTGAAACCAGCAGAGCCGTCCAAACTTTCAAACTTTCTCATCAATTTCTGAATTGTCTTTTGAAGCCTGGAAAAGCTTTCCTCGCAGAACTGAATTCTGAAATTATTATCTCAAAATCTCTTGCTATGATTTGAAATTAAACATGATATTGAAAGCATCTGAAGAAGAATTTTTTTTCAGCACTTCAAGAAACCCTCCAGAAGTGTGCTGATGCTTCCTCAGAACAGCAGATGTTCACTATCAGAACACAGGAAAACACAATCAAACAAGAAAAAGAGGGCAACATTGCATTAACCAAAGGTTATGATCTCAATTGTATTTTTCCCCCAGAATGTTTCCTAGGAAAAACCAGAAGGAAACTAGAATCCTTCACTTTTAGCAATTAACTCTAGTTCTTAGTGATTTTCCACATCATCATCCACGTTTTCCTTTATTATTCCTGCTGAATATCACCATGAAAATATTGCTTTTAGCTGTAAACACTCCCAGATGAAGCATCCATGCAGAAATCCACAGCAGCAGAAGCTGCTCTCATTATTCCATGCACTGAAGGAGTTTTGGAGGTGATGAACTTTATTCCTTCCAGTGAGGGACGCCAGGAAAATGCCCCTTCTGCAGCAGCTTAGGAGGCAAAGGTGGGGAAGCAAACACAGCAAGGTGAAAATGTATCCATGTATTTATGGCTTTTATTCCCCTTAACTTCCCCACAACATCAAAGATGGAATTCCTCATCTTCATCCTGAAGGATTTTTAAAGCCCCCTCTTTGTCCTCACACACTTATTTTTATCGCATCTTTTTAACACTTCAGAACCATGTTTTAAATACTTGTGTATGTACAGATGTATTTACAGCATGACTTTGCTTTGAAAAAGACAGGACATGGTGAGAAAGAGAATTCCTCTCCCTACCTGCAGTGCTTCTGCCTGGATTTAGGAACTTATGATTTCCTCTAACAGCCTTATTATGAGGCTCTTGCAAAATATTAAATTGATATTTTATATTAATTTATATTAAACTTGCAAAATATTAAATCAAACCCATCCTTTACACCTTCCCCCCATAAATTCAGCATTTTGTTCTGCACAAGCGTCAAACATTTAATTTTTTATCTACAAAACTCCTGTGCCTGGCTGATGTAGATCTGTCAGCAAGGCATTTTCTGCACACAGTTTCTCTGGAAGCCTGTAAAAATTGATGAGAATACTGTTTACATTTTCAGCTGACAACTCACACAGACATATCCTGTCCAAGCTTCCTCATGGTCATTTCCAGGGATTTTTTTGGAGATATCTAATTAGTGATTAGAGCTGGAGGTGACAAAAGCACTCAAGGATGACCCTTCCCAGTCCCCCATGAAAGCAAATCATGCATATTTTCTTGACTCTGCAGTTTTCCTCAGCTCCCCTCTCTGCAGATGTCCCGTCCCTTCCCTTTCCCTGGAATTCCCTTATTGTTGCAGGACCACTGTCCTGAGGGCTTTACCAAACTCCCCCTGCCAAGGCTCCCTCATGTCTGCCCCCAGCACTTCTCCCCACTATTAAATCCTCCAATTAAACCCTTTGAAATCTTTGTTAACCCCTCACTGGCAAAGGCTCACACAAATACAAAGCAATAAAGCACAAATAATGCAGCTACCCTCCATCCAACCCTCCTGAGGCTGTCCTGGTGGTTTAGAAGCCAAAAGTGGCTCTGGTTGGAGCCCAAGTCAGCTGAAAATCAACCCCAGAGGAGCTCAGAGCTCTTTTCTGAGTTCATGCCCTGCCTGTGAGCCCAGTGAGGACACAGCTCCAGGGGTGACCCAAGGCACAGGCACCAAGAGCTGAATGCTCCCTAATGCCAGGGATGAGCTCTTCTGGCAGTCCCAGCTCCTCACAGCCTTTCCTGACACTCACTGACCCCAAAGGCACTGGCTGGAGTTTCATTTCCTTCTTCTCTTCTCTTCTCTTCTCTTCTCTTCTCTTCTCTTCTCTTCTCTTCTCTTCTCTTCTCTTCTCTTCTCTTCTCTCTCTTCTCTTCTCTTCTCTTCTCTTCTCTTCTCTTCTCTTCTCTTCTTCTCTTCTCTTCTCTTCTCTTCTCTTCCTTCTCTCTTCTCTTCTTCTTCTCTTCTCCTCTTCTCTTCTCTTCTTCCTCTTTCTCTCTTCTCTTCTCTTCTCTCCTTTCCTTGACATTTCCTCAAAATTTCCTCAAAATTTCCTTGAAATTTCCTTTCCTTGAAATTACATTTCCTCAACATTTCCTTGACATTTCCTCAACATTTCCTTGATCTTTCCTTTCCTTTCCTTTCCTTTCCTTTCCTTTCCTTTCCTTTCCTTTCCTTTCCTTTCCTTTCCTTTCCTTTCCTTTCCTTTCCTTTCCTTTCCTTTCCTTTCCTTTCCTTTCCTTTCCTTTCCTTTCCTTTCCTTTCCTTTCCTTTCCTTTCCTTTCCTTTCCTTTTCCTTTCCTTTCCTTTCCTTTCCTTTCCTTTCCTTTCCTTTCCTTTCCTTTCCTTTCCTTTCCTTTCCTTTCCTTTCCTTTCCTTTTCCTTTTTTTCCTCATTCACCCCCAGTCTCTGTCCCCTGGCAGGAACAGCAGGATGCTCTCTCACAGGACTCGCAGCTCTTTGAAGAGGCACTGAGAGCTGAAACTCAGTGAATCCATGATAAATGACAGATCAACAGGAACAGAGGGGAAAGTGAGCGTTTAAAAGGTACTTCTACATATTTTTTCCTTTGGTTTTTTTTTTTTTTTCAATGAAACATCACAGAGAAGATACTCCTCTGCGTAAAAAGTATCAGCCAGGTTTTCAATTTAGAGAATCCCTGCACGTGCTTTTGTGCTTTTGTCCAGTTTCCCTTTTTGTGAGCGTTAGCAGGGAAGCCTTTAAGATTATTTCTTCAAAAGCTTTCCTCTGGGTTGAATTTCTGTGCAAACTTAGGGAAAATGGGCTAAAATCTGTGAATATCTGTGACTTCCAGGATGAAATCCCTGCTGTCCCTGGACACCACACCAGATTTTCCTTCCCCTGCTTGCTGCTTCAACCCAGACACTTCCTATACTGAGTTTTTCATCACCAGCTTATAACAGGAACAAATTTTGGGGAAAAAAAGGATTCAGGGCAGCCACAACTCTGTGTACATGGGCTGATGCTTCAGGTTTGAGCTTTTATATTTTCAGATTCTGTGCTGCTTTAGTGTGTGGGTCTGGGTTCATATCAGGGGATGGTGAGCTCTGTGCACAGAGCAGGGAGACAAAACAATTCCTGCTCCAGCTGGGCACCAAGGACAAATGATCCAAATCTCAGCCCAGGAGCACAAAGACTGTGGGCTGGAGAGAGAAAAACAAGCAGGATGGGACTGTCACGTACATATTTTCTGAAAAATCCTTTTGTTAGGATTTTTTCTCCTGAGAAGCTGAGAGGCCTCAGAAACAAAATGTAAACAATGATTATCTGCTGCTGTGGATTGCAACAGGGGCATCTTTGATTGGCCTCATGTGGTTGTTTTTAAATAATGGCCAATCACAGTCCAGCTGTCTCAGACTCTCTGGTCAGTCACAAGATTTTATTATCATTCTTTTTCTATTCCTCGCTAGTTTTCTGGTGAAATCCTTTCTTCTATTCTTTTAGTATAGTTTTAATATAATATATATATCATGAAATAATAAATCAGCCTTCTGAAACACGGAGTCAACATTCTCATCTCTTCCCTGGTCCTGGGACCCTGTGAACAGCACCACAGGGACTGGATGGGCTAAAGCTGGAATGGGACAATGAACTGCAAGGTGCAAATGGAGCAGAACTGATCAAAGTGACAGACCCTGTGCCTGGTTGTGCATTTTGGGGCCATTTTGGTTCATCTTGGGTGCAGCCCTGGCTGGGCTCTTGTGCTGCCTAAGGTGGATCCATGGAGGAGATCCTTTGAATAAATCCCTGCTTTATTCTTTAACTCTGTCCAGCCCCTGTTCTAGGGCAGCCTGCACAAGGCATCAGGGCTGACCCTTCAGTGATGCCAACCTGCCCCAAACAGACCCCACAAAAACCAGGGAAAGGCACAAAGGCATCCACACACAGGTTTCTAACTGCAAGACTTCAAGGTTACAGCATTAAACACCTTCCAGTTCTGCAGCTTTTAGAGATTTTCTTTGTTTGACTCAAGCAGCAGTGGCAAACCACATTTCTGGCTTTGTTGATCTTGCTGACAGCCCATTATTTCCTTTCACTACCAACACTCTGCTTTGTTTGCTCTAAAAACCAAACAGAGCTGGGCTGTTTCTTCTTCTAAACTCAAAATAAACCCTTCAGCCACTCTTTATTTTGGATTTGTCGCCTCATTGAAGCTGGTAGTTACAGAGATTAATGATAATATAATAACAACAATAATAATAATACATTATTCTATTTCTAATTCTCGATGCTTCCTGTTGTTTTCTTTCTTTCAGTTCCCTCTGTTTTCCCAGAATTCATCCTTCCTCTCATGTCTTCATCATCATTATGACGAGACAAATGGAGGAAGAATGAAATTAGGTTCATTTTAAATTTAAAAAAGACAGAATTCTCCTTCTTTGCATCCAAAAATAGCCAAAAGTGACCAATTTTAAGGACACAAACAGGATTCAGGTGAACCCTGGTCACCATCTCTGGAGAAGTTGTGGATTTTTACAGGTCCTGAGGTATCCCTAGGACAGGATTTGTGTTGCACTGAGCATGGTTCCCATTAAAAGTGGGAACAGCAGCAAAACTGCTTCCATGCAGTCCTGACCAGGATTCTGACTTTATTTCAGTTTTTCCTGATTATTTCCATGATGTAAATCCACTTATACAGATATATTTTATTTATCTATTGTGTAAATCTTTCAAACAAGTAATTTGCTCTTGTAAATTTTACATTGTCTCAGTTTGGGCAGAGCATTACCAAAGAATTGATTGTCATGGAAAAAAGGGGGAAATCCTCCTGTAAAGATGAAAAAATCCTATAAAAATCCTCCTGTTCCTGTAAAGATGTTGCCTCAGTTCCAAGAAAGCAGCTAAAAGGGAATTATATACTTGATTTAATTCTATTGTAAGAGGCCCACCTGAGGGATTTCCTGCCTATAATTAAAAATTCTCTGTATTTGCTGCTGATGACGTCTTACAATTATGATTATAATGATAATTTCTTGTATTGCCTAGGAAATAATGTGTTTATAAAGAAGACATGAGAGCAACACCCTGTGGGGCAGTTTAATGCTGCCCTATAATGGTGCTTCATGAACGCCTGATGGAATTAGTGACCATTCAAAGACTCTTCCAGTGCACTCCTGGATAAATTAGAGCATTCTATAATTAGCTACATAAATATGTGCAGAGAAATACGTTTGCACCTTTCCTGCGACCCACCAGAATTAGGAGATCACTCACTCGTGTTAAAGGATCACAATGATTTCCCTGGGGGCAAACCCAGAGCTCCTTTGTTTCCTGCTCCTGTTCTGAGTCACAGTGCCCAGGAAGAAAATGGGACTGGAGGGCTCTCAGGAAGGAAATTAATGTCATTAATTAATTAATTAATGGGGGAGCTCAAAGCTCCGTGGCTGGAAAAGTGAGGTGATTTATCCCTGCTAATTTACTGGGGGAGAGCAAGGACAACACTCAGGAAAAACACTCCTAGTTTGTAAATATTCTGGATTTAGAGCAAGAGCTGCAAAGGGGAATGATGAAATTATGATGTTAGACCCATGAGAGGCTGAGGTGATGCCTTTGGGCTACCTAAAACCAGAGGCCAGACAGAATTAAGGCATTTTAAAGCAGTTCTGTTTATTGAAGGGCCTGCAGGTACATTTAGGGCAGACAAAGCCCCCTGGGGCTACACCCCAAAATGGTCAATGGGTCATGAGTTTTCACATTTTGAGGTGGGAAGGGGCTCAGCCTGGAGAAAAGGAGGCTCAGGGGGCCCTTCTGGCTCTGCACAACTCCTGACAGGAGGGGACGGCCAGGGGGATTTGGGATCCAATCCTAGGAACAGGGACAGGAGGAGAGGGAACAGCATCAGGCTGGCCCAGGTGGGAGGGACAGTGTGGTGTTGTGAGGTTTTCAGGACGAGGTGAGAGATGAGAATTTGACATGATGTTTTTAGGAGGTTGATTTATTATGATATGATATGATATGATATATTATAAGAAATTACACACTAAAACTACACTAAAGAAAGAGAAAGGATACAGACAGAAGGCTGGAAAAAAAAAATTGTAGAAACCTGTGACTGACCAGAGTTCTGACACAGGTGGCTGTCATTGGTCATTAAATTAAAACAATTCACACTCTGGGTAAACAATTCTCCAAATCACATTCCAAAGCAGCAAAACAGGGAGAAGCTGAAGCTTCCCAGCTTCCTAGGAGAAGAAATCCTGGCAAAGGGATTTCTCATGAAATATCACAGTGACAGGACAGCAGCAGGAATTTCCCCATGGAAAGGGAGCTCAGGAACTGGAACTGCCCAGGGGGGTTTGGAGTGCCCAAACCTGGAGCATCCAAGGAATTTCTGGATGTGGCACTCAGAGCTCTGGGCTGGGGACAAGGTGGGCATGGAGCACAGCTGGGACTCGCTGGCCTTGGAGCTCTTTCCCAATTTTTATGATTTGACGTGCAGAAAAGTAGCTTTGGGGATGTACCATCCTTCATTACTGAGCACTACTTCTACTTTGTATTCCATCGTATACAGTGGAATAGAAATTTCCAGTGGAATACATGGAATGGAATGTAAATTTCCAAGGAATACATGGGATGGAATGTAAATTTCCAAGGAATACATGGGATGGAATGTAAATTTCCAATGGAATACATGGAATGGAATGGGATGGAATGGAATGGAATGGAATGCAAATTTCCTAAGGAATACATTGAATGGCATGCAAATCTCCAATTAATACATGGAATGGAATGGAATGGAATGGAATGGAATGGAATGGAATAAAAATCTCCAATGAAATCCATGGAATGGAATACAAATTTCCAATGGAATCCATGGAACGGAATGCAATTTTCCAATGGAATCCATGGAATGGAATGGAATACAAATTTCCAATGGAATACATGGAACAGAATGCAATTTTCCAATTAAATCCATGGAATGGAATACAAATTTCCAATGGAATCCATGGAACGGAATGCAATTTTCCAATGAAATCCATGGAATGGAATGGAATACAAACTTCCAACGGAAAACATGGAATGGAATAAAAATCTCCAATGTCACCACAGCCACTGCATCTCTCAGCTCACCTGTGACAGCCCAAAATTTCCTGGAGTAAAGTCCAGATTTTTGACACTTTGTTTGTGCAGAAGCCAAATGCCCTCAACTTCTCCCTTCTACAGGGCTACTAACTTTATATAACCCTTCAGTTCAAACAGCCCTTTAGAACACAAAACATTTACACCAAACATCTGCACAAAGCTGCGGGCAGCAGTCAGTGGGATCAGCCTTCACACGGAGGCAGAAGAGCTCAGGAATATTGGATTTTGCTCGCTGTCTGGGCTGGAATTGGGTCTGGGGTCTTCAAACGGACACGAGCAGTTGTTGGTTGCTATGAGGTTGTTTACTGCATAAACACATCAGTCTCAAAGGCAAAGAGCTCAAGGTGTTAAAGTCTGTGCTAAAGTATTAAAGTCCATGCTAAAAGCTAAAGCTAAAAGCTTTTTTTATCTAAAAGCTAAAGATCCTTCTGATACAGGGGGATTTTTATACACAAAACAAGCAATCAGATAAAAGCATGATTCTAAAACATTCTTTCTAAACCAATCTGAACATAATTCTAATGTGGGAAATTAGTATGTGTCTAAAAAACTAGTGTCAGTTCTTACCTAATAATATAGACTTAATTATATGAATTAAATCAATATATTTAATTATAACATGTAGATAATTAATAAATTGATATAGATTACATATATTTATCTATTTAATTTAATTTATATCTTTAATTTATATTTATATTTAATTTTATATATTTATATTAATTTAATTTTATTCATATTTATATATTTAATTAATTAATATATTTAATTTAATTAATTTAATAATAAATTAAGTATAATCGAATTTAATTAATATATTAATAAATTTACATAAATAAATTTAATTAATTATATAATAAATTATTTCTATAAATGTATATATTTATTATGTCTACATATATTTATTCCTATATGTAGAAATAAATATAAATTAAACATATTTCTATATATTTATTTCTATATAGATTTCATTATATATTAAATAATCTAATTCTTACAGATAATATCATTATCTATTCACGCAAATGTGCTGTTTTCTTACCTAAAATTTACACATATCAATGTATCTATTTACATGAATAGCTCTGTCTATTTACACATACAGTTCTTAACCAAGCCTTAAAGCGACTCAGATTCCTTCTAAGAGCTGCAAAAACAAAGAGGAAAATAATCTCTGCCTCCAAAAATTCCAAAATAACCTTAACCCTGAGAACAGCTGAGATGTAAGTAAAGTCCTAGAGATGTAAGTAAAGTTTTTATTATGTTTCTGTTAAGTCTGGAGCTAACTGGGCCTTTATAGCTAACACAGCTTCTTAAGGCACTTAAAATGGATTTCTAGTTACTTAAAACTATAACTTACAGTGGCACTTATTTAAAACTTATACTTCTATTTCATGTCTATGGGGCTTAATATGATTTAATTTCTCTAAAGGCTTTAGCTCCCCATACCCTGTGGTGTACATTAAATGTGATAAAGTTCAAGTGCATACTTGTAGTGGACAAAGTTTATTTAGTGGCTTTTTCTCCCCCTGTGATCATTTTCTACTTTGTTTCAGTTTTTTTATATATATATATCTCTGTGTGTGTATGTATATATATATACATAAAATAAACTTGTTTCTAGGCCAATCTTAGGTTTAACTTAATTTCTTGCACTTCAGAGCACTCTGTTTTCAGAATGCTTTTCTCTATTAAAAGTCTGCTGAACTTTGCCTCAAAACAAATTTCTGTGAGGACAACATGTAAGTTGTATGAACAGAGAAATAACAAAATAACCTCAGATAAAGGCACAGACCAGGGCAAAGGAAGGGGAGGAAAGGAATTTTGGGTTCCAGCAATCCCTTTCTGAGCTCAGCTCAAGCTGCTCTAGAAAAGTTTTCACCCTGAACTCGCCTCCCCGCTCCAGGGCTGCAAGAATAGGTGCACAGATGAGACCAAGTTTTTATTTGAAGCAAAATAATAAACAGTACATGCAGTAGAAGGTGAAAATAAATGGATAAAGTTATTGGAAAAGCACTTAATGTGCCACTAAAAGCCCTTCTGACTCCCTGAACCCATCTTGCAATTATTAAGAACCCTTTTTATCACTCATAAATATTTCTTTTCTTACATAGGTTCTATACCCAGGGCAACATGGTTTTTAAGGAGACTTTTAAATCCAGGGCAGGAAAATGAATTCCACAAAACAGCAGCAAAACACTGCAACAGTTTCTGGTGCTATTTTTTACATTTTTCAAGAGTGTAAGGCATTTCTCAGTGCCCTTTTTCCCGCCCCACAATTACAATCTGAGATGTTTATCACAGATTCTCCTGGGTGGCCTGGCTGTTCTTCCTCATAACACAGAAAATCCCTCTCATTCATGAAGAGAACAATTCCCAGATGTGGTCAAGCCACGTGGATGCCACCTTATGTTATATAAGAATATATATTCTATATTCTTATATTTTTCTTATTATCTTATATTAACCATCCTATTCTTATATTATTCTTATATATTAACCATCTTCTAATATATTATATATAAGACGATGGTTAATATACGTATAATATAATATAATATAATATAATATAATATAATATAATATAATATAATATAATATAATATATATTTTTATATGTTATATGTACTATATAATATATATTACATTATTAATAATATATATAAATATATAATATATAAAAATATATAATATATAAAAATATATAATATATATATATTATTAAATAATAATGTATAATATAATATAGATATATATTACATATAATAATCATATTCTTATATATTAACAATTAACTTATATATTAACCATCCCATATTCTTATTATCTTATATTCTTATATTATCCTGAACTTAATTTATGTATTTTACTGGAAGGAGCCCTAAATCACCTAGAAAAGTGAATTTCTGTGGCTGTAGCACAAGGATCTGTGAAAGAAATTCTACCCATTTTCAATGTTTCTGCATTTCTCCATTTCAAGAACTCTGTAAGAACCAGCAAGGATGTTAAATGAAACCTGGCACCAGATTTTTGGTGTCATTTCGGTCAAATTCACCACAAGTGAGCTCAGATGATTTGGATACAAACCACTTGGAAATGTTTTAGCATTTATCACCTTTCAGCCCTGAAAAGATTATGAGGAGCAGCCATGGGGAGAATTTCATTGATGGGAAGAGACTGTTCCCAAAGACAATACTTAGAAAAGAAAAATGCAAAATGCTGCCAAAACCAAGCCTTAAAGTGACTCAGATTCCTTCTAAGGGCTGCAAAAACAAAGGGAAAAACAATCTCTGCCTCCAAAAATTCCAAAATAACCTTCACCCTGAGAACAGCTGAGACTCGGGCTTTCCTTTGAAGTTTAATTCTCTTGAAAAGGGATTTCGGAATTTTTATCAGCTTTGCCCTCGGAATTCCTTCATACATTTTCTGTGAAGGATATGTAAGCTGAAAACAAAGGCATTTGTCAGCTCTGTGTCCTCCAAAGTGCTGGTGGAGCTGATGCCAACCTGCACTGAGGTTCTTGAGATGCTTTTTGTGCCATCGCCACCCTCAAGAAGCATTAATGAAACATTTCAGATACCTTGAGTCATTTTCCTCTCCCCTTAAAGCACTTTTAAGGCACAAATGTGTGATCAGAGAATCCTTTAGGCTGGAAAAGACCTCTAAGAGCATCAATCACACTCAGAAGTGCCAAGTCCACCACTAAATCATGTCCCTGAGTGCCACCTGCAGCTCCCTTTTAAATGGCACAAACACATTTATTCCTCTGTCACAAACAGCTTAATGGAAAATTTAAATAGAAATATTTTGTCCTGGCTGCCAGGTTTCCTCCTATTGCCCCTTCAGAGCCAAGTAATAATTAGGGGGGAAAAAGAATTTTAAAGGGGGGAAATAATCAGAGTTTAAGTGGGTCAAGATTTAGACCCTGCCCTAAGGAAACTCCAGAGATCTGACATAATCCAGAGTGCTCCCGTTTAATCACTCCTGTTGCAGCTACAGCACCTTTCCCACAAGTCATCATATTCAGAGGTTGGGTAAAAACTGTTTCCTCAGAAATGCTGTTGGCTTGGTTAGGAAGGCATCTTAGCCTTAACCTGAATTCTTAGTGTGGACAGATTTCACTTTCTCACTCAAAATATCTGCACATTTTTGGAATCACATCCAGTATAAAAATTAATTCAAAGTTGTTTTGGTAAGTCCAGTTAAATTTGAATACTTTTGCAGATCTTAGGTTGACTCAAGTCTCATTTTACAAATACTAAAATACCCATCCATTTGCAAAGAAATCCAATATTTTCTGTGTTACAAGGACAAGGATCTCCTGCTCTCTGCTCTGTCAGATAAAAGAACTGGAAGCACATCGAATCATTTATTAGAAAGGCAGCCTGATTTGAGCTGATCTCACCTTAAAGACTTGGTTTATGGAAAATAAACGTCTTATGAGAAAAAAAAAATATTCCCAGCACTAAAAACCTGTCACAACAACACTCATCCACCAAGCACAGAAAATGGCACTCAGACTCACCACAATATTTTCAGAATAATATTCTCTCTGCTTTTCAGATAAATTAAAACCAGCTAAGGTTTCAATTATTGGAAGTGAGCAATTTCAGTACATTTGCGACTTTGAAATCGATTCACCTCTCAGCCAACAAATGTAGAGCAATTAGTGCCTTGAAGGTCATTAAGAGACCTGATTTGTGCCACATCCCCACTGCAGTTTCTTGCTGCTAACCTGAGAGAATCCAGGATATCCAGCTCAAATCAGGCTGCCTTTCTAATAAATGATTCTATGTGCTTCCAGTTCTTTTATCTGACAGAGCAGAGAGCAGGAGATCCTTGTCCTTGTAACACAGAAAATATTGGATTTGTTTGCAAATGGATGGGTATTTTAGTGTTTGTAAAATGAGACTTGATTCAACCTATGATCTGCAAAATATTGCCATATTTTCATGTGGAAATGGGGCAGAAGGGAAAATTCAATAAGGAATCATAACAGAGTGTGTGAAAAATGAGTGGGAGAAACCTGTATAGGCAAATTATTAAATATTATATATATTACCTATCACCACTTACTTGCAATCATAAATTCATACATGTAATATTTGCTTCTTATCCTGTGAGCTGAGCTTAGGAGGAAACTTAAGCATGAAAAATAGAGTGCCCTGAGGGAAAAAATCATGGGAGAGTGACTACATTTATCTATCCAATGGGAATGAAACCATGCTCACATCCTTCTGACATCCATAAAGCCATACAGAGTAACAGACACACAGTTCCACATAAAACATTTAAATATAACATTTATATAACATTTAAATAAAATTTAAGAACATTTATATAAAGTTTAAATTTATATAACATACATATAAATATAACATTTATAAATGTACCCATTCCCTGGGAATTCTGGATCTAGCCAACGAAAATCACCCATTTCCACTTCTCAGGGAGTTTCTCAGCACCACTAAAATGAGCATCACTAATTATTTTCCATCAGAGACCAGAAGAACTCTGCACTGCCATCAGTAGAACTTCTCCAGGTGCTGAGACAAGAAACTGTGAGCACAGGTCAGGAACAGCCTGCTGAGAATCACCTAAAAGAGGGAAAAATCTCTGAACTGTTCCCTCCACTCCTGTGACCACTGCAGGCACAAAGGAGAGTGGCTCCTCAACACTGATTTATTTTTTATTTCCCTTGCTGTCCTGAACTCCAGAATTCCCTGAAACTGAGCTCAGGATTTGTGTGGAATCTTGCTCAGGAAATGCAATCAGCCACTGTTCCTTCCTACTGAAACCATGCCAGCAGAGTCTGAAGCACTAAATCATTAATCAGGGAGCTCTCCTGGCAGGTCTGTGTCATCCCCTAACTGATTAATTGTGAATCTATCACCCAGAAGTAATGTGTATGTTCATAAATATCTAAAATATATATTGTCCAGATGCCCACACACATCCAGGACTTCCTGAGGCAATTTTCAGGATGAGAAGTTTTTCAAAAACTTCTCAATGAAGAAAAGCAGGGAGGGGGAAGAAGCAAATTTTCATGCCTAAAACCCCAAATGTATTTGTAAAAACAACTCAGTTTCTCTTTGCTGAATTCAGTCGAGGTCAAATTCAAGTTTCAGCTCCTCCAAGCCTCTTCAGGATCTAAAATAATTTCCTTTCCTCTTGCCCCTGGCCCCCTGCCAGTGAAAACCAATTGAATGTTCTCATTTCCACCACCTTCCTTCAATACAGAGGGGCAGAACGTAATTTTGTTTTCCTTATCTTTAACATGAAAACCTTTCTTCTTCCTTCACAAAACACAATTACCAAACATGAATAACTTCCCAAGTATCTAAAACTTGGGACTTTTGAGCAGGAAAAGTGAAGTTTCTGAAGATTGCACATTCCCCCAGACTGCTTTTCAGGACACAAAACTCCTCATGTTTTCTAGTATCAATAAAACACAGATTTAAATTAATGTTTTAGAGGTGTAAGCACCAGATTTATGAGCACTTTCATGTGGTTTATGGTGACTTAATGGCTAAAAAGAGCTCTGTGGTTGACTAAAAAACCACTTGTGTGTTTTTAAAAGGCATTTCTGTATCAGTGCCTGGTGTGGAACGAGGCTCACCTTTCAGCTCTAGCTAAAAACAGATCCTCTCCTGCAGACAATGGAATTAGAAAGGAACAGAATCCTCTCCCTGGCCAGTTTCTGTTCATCCACAGAGACAATCAGCCAGTATTGTCTAAAATTCATGGGCCATTACCCACCTTAACAGCTCCAGCGTGGAGACAGTAATATAAATAACATTTATGTTGGAAATTACAGCAATGTAAAGCAAACACTCACTTGACAGAATCAAAATAAAGAAAGACAGTGGAAAACAGCAATCAAAATCCAGAATTTTTGGGATCTCCAGCAGAGCCAACTCTTAGAAGCTCAAAAGCAGAGATGCTGGAACAGTTCTTAGCAGAAGCATTAATAAGAATAATCTATTTATGTGGTGGCTGAAAACTAGAAAGCACAACCAAACCAAGGAAATCCCCAAAAAAATCCCCCCACAAGGTGTTTCCATTCTTTACAAAAACTATAGAAAGAAAAACATTGCATAGTCACAGATCTGAAATAAATCAAGGTTCTTTTAGTTCTTCCTTTCAGGAGCTTCCACAATGCTCCCATGTTTTGGAAACTGATTTTTCTTGTCTCTCAGCGCAGTCTGAAAAAAAAATAAACTCATCGCCATTGGAGAACACCCTGCATAGCAACATCCCTGCACGGAGAAATTGAAGTATTTTCACTAGGAAATATTGACTTTGATTGCATTAGAAAATTGAATCTGATGTCTTTATTTGTCATTAATCGCGGATGTGACCTTTCAGTTTTTGAATTATGTCCTGTCCACGACAGGAAAGTTGAAGGGTCTGGAAGGAGGATAATTTATTTTCACCAGAGATTCACTCTCTACCCTCTGTATCCCTATGTGGAAAAGCTCAGACTGAGTTGAAAGACCCCAAAGAAATGAATGACAATGAAATGTTGTCCATCCTTCCCACACTGGCCTGCTCTGTGACTCAACCCCACAGCCGTGACCATCATAATTTGCAGGCTGACAGTGTTCCCTGGCTCACAGCCACCCCCAAACCCTGCAAGGAGATTTAAACCACCAATGTAAACAGTGAGTTCAGGGTGAAAGTATGATTTCCACACAAAAAAGTCTTCATATTTAAACTGAATAGCTAAAATGGCATTTTTAAAAGGCATTTGTAATTACACTTTCTCAGTCTTATACCCTTGGTTAAAATGTGGGAGGTTTTTTAAATATATACACTGCCATAATAGTGTCTGGTGTTAAAAAATGTTCAAATTATTTCGAGGCTGCCCACCTCATTCCTTCCTCCACTTCCATTCCCAATGAATTCCCTGGAATTAACTCCCACCCTCAAGGATGACTACAACCCTTTATAGTGTTTTACCCCATAATCTCATTTATTCAGTGCCTGAACCTCACGTTAGGGGAGCAGTGCAATGTGGCAGTCATATTTTCTGGAAAAATCCCTTTGCCCAGGATTCTTCTCCTGGGAAGCTGAGAAGCCTCAGGGAAAAAGGAAAACAATTCTTATCTCATTTGCTTCTCCTGTGTTTTGCTGCTTTGGAATGTGGTTGGAAATTATTTATCCAACAGGTGCTTGTTTGATTGGTTTCCTGTGAATTGTTTTGACTTAATGACCAATCATGGTCAGGCTGTGTCGAGGCTCTGGAATGAGTGAGGAGTTTTCATTATTATCTTTTTAACCTTCTGTAAGTATCCTCTCTCTATTCTTTAGTATAGCTTAGTATAGCATTCTTTAACATAATATAGAATCATAAAGTAATAAATTAACCTTCCAAAAACATAGAGTCAGATTCATCATTCCTTCCTTCATCTGTGAACCCCACAAATACAATAGTGCAACACCAGAGTGACCTCCACAGAGAGGAGCTGGAATTCCCACCCCTGGAAGTTTCCTTCCAAATTAAACAGAGCCAGGGCTGGCCAGCTCCAGGAGGGGCAGGAATCCCATGGGGACAGAGTCTGGATTAGGAGTTTCCCTTCAAGCTGTGCAGAGCAAAGCAGAAGGCACAGGATTTCTCTCTGGTTTCTGTGGTTGAGATTATTACTAAATATTATATATATTTAACAACATATAATTTATATATTATAATATATATAATTATATATATTTATTTTATTATTATAATTATTTTATATTTATAATTATCTATATCTATTTATAATTTATATTATATATATAATATATATTTAATAATATATAACCCTGAGGTATTAGAAAATCTCTTTTTTCCCAGCCCCGTGACCGAAGAAGAAGTCAAGATTCGTTGGTTCTGCTTTTCAAGGTTGTTCATTTTCCCTTATCCATTCCATTTCTTTCTCTGACCTGCTGAGATCTGTCCAGCAGGTTGGGTTGAGGCACAGTGACCACCCTCAGGGTGGTGTTGGCTTTTTATACTAAGAACCACGTGTACTTTATTTACAATAATTTCCCAATACCTATCACCTATGTTAGACAGTCTGTCTCTACTGTAAACCAATCCAGAAATGTCATCATCACAGCAGAAGATGGAGGACAAGAAGAAGGAGAAGAAGGACAGGACATGCCCAGATTCCTCCATCTTGCTTCTTGAACCTCTGTAGGGGGATAGAATATAAGAAAATAAGGTAGTGTAGAAAGTAATCTGACCCCTAAGGAGTTGCAGCTGGGCCAATGATCAAAGATTGGGAACAGGCCTGACTTTAACAGGCCACAGCTGTAAGCAATGAGAAGAAGATGCTATAAAAGAGTGGGGTGGGTGGGTGAGAAGGGAACTGGAGTCAGTTGGCTGCTTGTGAAGAGAGAAAGAGTCAGTGCTCTGAGGAGCTGCCCACGAGAAACACCAAGGAGGTTTGGAACTTTTGTGATAAGGAGACAGCAGTATGGAACAAGATGACAACAATCCCCAAAATTCTACTTTTTCACCCTGTGATAAATTCACTATCACTCTACTAAACCCTTGTGGTTTGTAAATCCTCACACAAAGTTGGTAATTGTTTCCATGGGCTAAAATCAAAGGCACAGGTGTCTTTGACTCCGTGCCAAGGTCTCTGAGCCCCAGCCAGGGTCTGGAGTCCTCCAGGGCAGCCAGAGCAATGTCCTGGGTCCCAACAGATCTCTGCCTGAAAGAGCTGGAATTGGGAGCTCAGGGTGTGACATCCCAGCTTAAACAATCCACTGGAGGTGGAAGACAGGTAGGGAGCAGTTTGCTCTGTGTGTCTGGGAATGTGCATTGAGTGATTACACAAAACCTTTGTCCCTCAGCACTTTTCTTCCTCCCCTACTCCAGAACCAAGGAGCTTTCAGATAGTGTCACAGACATATTTTCTGAAAAATCCTTTTGCTAGGATTTTTTCTCCTGAGAAGCTGAGAGGTCTCAGAAATGAAATGTAAACAATAATTATCTGCTGCTGTGGAATGCAACAGGGGGATCTGTGATTGGTCCATGCTGGTTGTTTTTAATTAATGGCCAATCACAGTCAGCTGTCTCAGACTCTCTGGTCAGTCACAAGATTTTATTATTATTCCTTTCTATTCCTTTCAAGCCTTCTGATGAAATCCTTTCTTCTATTCTTTTAGTATAGTTTTAATATATCATTTTCTTTTAAAATAATATATATCATAAAATAATAAATCAGCCTTCTGAAACACAGAGTCAAGATCTCATCTCTTCCCTCATCCTGAGACCCTGCGAACACCACAAGACAGCAAAACTCTTTTTTCTTTTTTCCTCTGCTTATGGTTAATATGTATTCAGCCCCTGTGGCACAACAGAGCCCTTTGAAGGGTAGAAAGCTGTTTCTTATCTCCACTGGTTTATCTTTGCTGGGCAGTTTCTCTGACAGCAGTGCTTTATCCCATGCCAGAATAAATCCCTCACTGTAAGTGCAAAGAAACACTGAGCATGCTTATAAAATAGAATAAATCTCCCTGTTTATCTGGAGCTGGGCCTCTCACAATCTGCAAGACAACAATCAGGCAATTTGAGTCCCAAAAGCCAAGTTCTCAAGTGCTTTCTGAAGACTATTTTGAGATTTCTAGGGAAATTTTACTACATCATAGATCTCTAAGGGTGTAATTGCTGGTGATATTCTCAGGAACTTGGAGTCACCTTTTCCATGGGAATGTGTTTGACCTATGGCTGAAAAATTGACCAACCAAATGGACGGTAGGGGATTCACTTAAACAGGTTTCCCAGAGGTACATGGCATGTTGAAACTATAATGGCAATTTTATATGGGATAAAACTTTATTTTATAGTTGGATTTTTATATGGTTTATACATCCCAGAGCTCCATTTCTCAAAACTCAGCACTATCCAAACAAAACACCCACCAGAATGTCAAAAAAAACCCAAACAAAAAAATATAATTGGAGACAGATAGCAAAGACACCATAATATCAATTATACCTCTATTCATTGACTTATATTAAAGGCAACACCAGAAAAATTTGTTAAATGCTTCCTGTTTATATAGCAATGCCATGGATCCATTGATAACAAAACAACCCCCTAAGGACAAAATTAACATCCAAGAGATGAAGAAGCAGCACAAAACAAATGTGGAGTAAGAGTTCAAATCTCAAAGCAGAACTCCTGGTCAGGGGGTGTCAAACTTCACCTGCCTGACTCATTTCCTGACCCCTGAAAGGGGCTAGGGGTGAGCCCATTATAAATTCATTTATAATGAATATACATATTATATTTATATTATTTATATTTATATTTATATTTATTCTTATATTTATTCTTATGTATATTCTTTTATGTATATAATAGATATAAATATTATATATATTATATATCTATATAATATTATATATGTATATATGTATATATTTTATAACTGCACAAAAAGGGCTGGGACCCACCTGCCTCCTTCTGCAGCTCCATGAATGCTTAGGATGTTCTTAGGATGATTTTTTGCAGCTCAGCTTTTGCTTTGCAGATGTTTAATTTGAGATTAAGACACATGGGCTTCATTTTTCACTGCCAGAATCTATTGCTGCAGAGCTTCGCATTCATTGGGCTCAGTCAGAAATAGCCACACAAATATGAATATGAATACAAATAAAAATAAATATAAAAATATAAAAAATAGAAATTAGAGAAATATAAATAGTACGTATGTGAACTAAATGTTTTAGTCGTTTTAAAAAGAGAGACAACCAAAAGAGAGAGAGGGGGATAAAGCAAATCCAACAGGCAGTTTTTCAACGAGAAAAAAAATTGATATGAATACAAATAAAAATATAAATAATATATATAATAGAAATAATACATATAATAGAAATAATAGAAATAACATAAATAATAGAAATATAAATAGTACATATGTGAACTAAATGTTTTAGTCATTTTAAAAAGAGAGAGAGGGGGATAAAGCCACTTCAACAGGCAGTTTTTCAATGAGAAAAAAAAAACCTGTTAAATGAGTTTAACGATATTAATAGTCTCCCAATTGGCAAATTATGCACAATAACTCAATGGTTTATGTGCACTGAAGCAGAAAGTCATGGAGATCATTAAAGACACAAAGCTTACCGATATTTCAAATCTATGCTGGCAACACAAATTGCTTCCATCCAAAAGAATCAATAGAAGAAAATACAGAAAAACAACCCCAGCACATATTTCAGCTATCACTAATTATTACTTTCGGCATAATGGGCACCAAAAAGATTTCACAAAGATTTACTCATCTGCAAGGGCAGATTAATTTATGCATTATTTGTTATGTTTTTTTTTTTACTTTTTTTATTATAAAGACAACTCTGCAAATTCAATCAAAAATCTACTTTAATAGTTGCTTGCACTGCTTTGAAGTTTAATATGTGGAATTAAAAACAAGAATAGCGGGCATGCAGACACAATGACCATTTAAACAAAGTTAAAAAAACCCTGACAAACACTCAAACACTTGCACTATTATTAGCCTGTTGCTCAGTTTTCCCAAATAAAAAGTAATGGCAGTGTAAATCAAGAGGGCTCCGTGTCCCAGACCATAATCCATTTGCTTTGTTTGAAATTCCATCAGAACTTGTTTGAAACAGGATTTCTTCAGAATCCTCCAGCCAGTTGGAGTCTGGGTTGGAAGCTTTGAAGAGGGAGCTTGAAAAGTGATAAATTGGTAACAGCCTGCTGAATTTGTCAGAGTGTTTTGTGAAACTTTTATCTACAAGCCTCTGTGAGCTTGTTGATGTGGTATGACAATTTGTAGCTTTGCCTGGCAGCATAAATTACAATTTCAAACTAAATGCAGAGCTCTGGGCAGGAGACAATGGAGGCACATGCCCCTTCAAGCTCCTTCCTGTGGCAGCTGGGGCTCCTCAGGTGTGTGACCAGCTGGGGACAGGGGGCCAATGGCAGCCTGGGGACATCAGGAGGGGCATTGCCAGCGGGTCAGGGAGGGATCCTGCCCCTCTGCCCAGCCCTGGGGGCACATCTGGAATGATCCTGTCCACCTGGCCAGCCTTGGGGGCACATCTGGAATGACCCTGCCCCTCTGCCCTGGTGGCACATGTGGAATGATCCTGTCCCTCTGCCCAGCCTGTGAGGCACATGTGGAATGATCCCGTCCTTCTGCTTAGCCTTGGGGGCACATCTGGAATGACCCTGCCCCTCTGCCTGCCCTTGGGGCACATCTGGAATGACCCTGCCCCTCTGCCCAGCCCTGGAAGCACATCTGGAATGATCCTGCCCCTTTCCCCAGCCCTGGGGGCACATCTGGAGTGATCCTGCCCCTCTGCCCATCCCCGGGGGCACATCTGGAGCCATCCTGCCCCTGTGGCCAGCCCTGAGCAGAGAGCAGAGGGGCTGTGGGCTCTCCTCCCTGGGGATATTCCAGATCCGTGTGCCCACAATCCCATCCAGGGATGGCCCTGCTGGAGCAGGGAGGTGGCACCAGCTGAGCCCTGTGGTCACTGCCAGCCTGAGCCACGCTGGCATTCTCTGCTGTTCTCTGGCCCTTTCTATATAAATGCAAATTCCTGTTCTGCCTTCAGCAGCACAAAGCCCCTGACATCCTGAAGGAGCTTAAATCCAGCTTGGAGCAAAGAGATTTCCTGGGAGACAGGAACATCTCACAGCCACCCTTCAGCGGGGGTTAGGGCTTCCATCTCTGGGGGGGCTTGCAGGAGGCATTGTCAGCATGGAAGGGGTCCAAAGGAGAATAAAAACACACAGAGGAGCTGCAAATCAGTGTTATATAAAAATATATAAATATATTATATAATAATATTGTATTATTATAATAAATATAATATAATGTAATATAATAAAATAAATATAATATAATATAATATAATATAATATAATATAATATTATATTATATTATATTATAATATTATATTATATTATATTATATTATATTATATTATATTATAGTTATATTATAGTTATAGTTATATATAATAATATATAATATTATTATAATTATATATCATATAGTATTTTATAACAGATTGTAATATTATATTATTATATATAACGATTATTTTATATAATTTATTTATAATTATATATATAATTTATATAAAATATATATTTATATATTATTGCATTATATATTATTATATTACATTATATTATATTACATTACATTATATTATATATATCATATATATCATCATATATCATTATTATAATATATTATTGTGTTATTAATATATTATAATATTATGTTGATATTATTATAATTATTATATATATATTATATACATATTAAAATATATTAAGTTAAAACCATCCCTGCTTTACAGTTGTGCTACCTGAAACCTGTTTGCACTCAGCAAAAAGGGCAAAGAGCAAAGGAGGCTGAGCAGGAACTGTTGCAGGAACATCCTTGGGCGGGCAGTGGGACTGGCAGAACACAACTTGCTCTTCAAGTCCTGTGTACAGGCACCAGCAAGGAAAGATTTTCATCTCTTGCAGAAGCATTTAGGGCAGGTCATGTCCCTGCTGTAGGGTCACCCCCCTCAGGATGTGCTGAGCTTGTGTTTGAGGAAAGATCTCTATGAAAATAATGCATTTATGATTTTCCTCACAAGACCACAATTGTTTTCAAAAGGGGCTGAGGGTTTAAGTTCTTTCTCATCCTCTTTCTTCAGCCAAGCCCCTGTTCTCCTTCAAACGAGGAACCAACCCCTCCCTGCCTGCTTTTCCCTTCCCTCATCAGAAAGATGCTTGAAACAAGAGCAGAAATATTTTCTGTGCAGACAGGAACTCCCCCAAAGCATCTTAATTCAAGTGTGGCTGCTGAGTGCAATGGGGCATCTGGGCTTTATCCATCTGTTTCCCTTCTGAGAGGAACAGTGGATTTGTCTTTCCAAACAAGCCCTGGGTCTGCAGGTGGAGAAAACCAGCACTGAGAGATAAAAGAAACAATGGGAAGGATTCCCTGATTGATGAATGGAAAAAGGTATTTGCTTTTACAAATAAACTGTAGGTTTGCTGATAAATGAAATTAGATATTGAAAGATGAAAGAAACAATGAGGAAGAGAAACCCCTAAATTCTGTAAGAATTAACAATTAAAAGGGAGTGTTATACATTAGAGGGGAATCTCTGGTATCAGGTGATTTGGGGAGTCTGTACCTCTCAAGTACCTCAGAAATGGGGAAACAGAGAAGGGAAATGTGGCTGGGAAATTGGGATAAAAAGGAGGCTGCATCCTCCAAAAATGTGAGAGACCCCAGGGGATGCCCCATGGCCTCTCCCTTTATTCAAATAAAGCCAAACGAGGACTCCTCTGTCTCAAGAAGACAGATTATACTAATATAATATAATACAATATAATACTAATATAATATAGTACAATATAATATAATATATTTTATAATAATATAATATAATATAATATAATATAATATAATATAATATAATATAATATAATATAATATAATATAATATAATATAATATAATATAATATAATATAATATAATATAATATAATATACTAAAACTATACGAAAATTATACTAAAGAAATACAAAGGATACAACTGAAGGCTTAACAAGAATGAATAATAAAATCTTGTGACTGACCCCTCAGAGTCCAACACAGCTGATGGTGATTGGTCATTAATTAAAAACAATTCACATGGAACCAATCAAAGATGCACCTGTTGGTAAATTATCTCCAGACCACATTCCCAAACAATCAGAGAATTATTGTTTTCATTCTTTTCTGAGGCCTCTCAGCTTTCCAGGAGAAGAAATCCTGGCAAAGGGATTTTTCAGAAAATGTGATGGTGACACCTCCTGTGCAGGTGGAACTTCCTGGGCACCAGTTCCTGCCTGCTGCCTCTTCTGTTTCTCAGCACCACTGAGCAGGGCCTGGTCCCTGCTCTGACACCCAGAGACAGGACCCAAGCTGGCTCCCAAAACCCAAATCGGGTTTATCAGAATTGCAATGGGACAGGGAGCCATTCAAGAGCAGAAAGACAGCCTTGGTAACACCAAAAAAGCGTTAATGGATGTAACACTTTGCTGAGAGTGACGCTTTTTGGCAATGGGTATTATCCTCTTAGACTGAGGGCAGGAACATGGGGATTTCCTGTATTCTCCTGTTTGCTCATGGTGGAGAGCAATTGTGCAAAGTTTACAATTCCTCTTCACCAGTTTCTCAAACAATGAAGTTACCAAGTGCTCAACAATGCTGTTTGCAAAAACAGCATTGCGTAAATTCTTTGTGACCTACATAACAAAACTCCCCTTTTGAACCCACGGAGAGTTTTGTGCAACACTTTTCTAAACATTGTTTAAAATGAGGGGAAAAATAAGCATGATCTTAAAGAAAGGAATGAATATTGCAATAAAATCTCCCAAGCCCTGTGTGCACGTTTAACACAGAGCAGATGTGCTGGACCTGCGTGAATCACAAAATCATCAACTTAGCTCAACATGCAACAACGTGTTACACGTCTGGGATTTTTCTAGGTCTTGAAGTAGTTGTGTAAGACAGCTCCACTGAAAGAAACTCCAGGTACAGCCGCAGTGCTGGTGACCAGAGGAGGGTGACAGCGCTGTGACTGATGGGGCTGGGCTGGTCCCGGAAGCTCCGCAGATTCTCGGGTTACCTCAGGTGAGCCCCACAGCTCAGCCAGCTCACATTTCCACAGGTCTGCGCACACACCCGGGGCTCTCCGGCGGGCAGGGAGAGCAGAGCCGCAGGCAGAGCCGGGATCTCGCCCCTGGGGAGAGCGGAGCATCCCCCGGCAGCGTCCCGGAGCCCAGAGCCGGGCTCTTCCCTAGAGAGAGAACATCCCCCGGCAGCGTCCCGGAGCCCAGAGCCGGGCTCTGCCCTGGAGAGAGCGGAGCATCCCTCGGCAGCGTCCCGGAGCACCGCGGCGGGACGGGGCCGGGCATCCCACCGCATCCACTTTCTGCTCTGCCACGCTTCCCACTGCTTTCCATCGCTTCCCACCAGATCCCGTCGCTTCCCACCCCTTCCCATCGCTTCCCACCGCATCCCATCGCTTCCCAGCCCTTCCCATCGCTTCCTATCAGATCCCATCGCTTCCCACCGCATCCCATCGCATCCACCGCCTGTCACGCATCCCATCGCCTCACGCTGTATCCCATCTCTTGCCACCACTTTCCATCGCTTCCCATTTCATCCCGCTGCGTCCCATCGCCTCCCACCGCATTCCATCGCGTTTCATCGCATTCACTGCCTCCCCTCCCATCCCATCCCATCGCATCCTCCGCCTCCCCCGCGCCTCAGCCCAGCCCAGCCCAGCCCCGGGCGGGGGCAGCGGCTCCTCCCGGCCGCGCTGCCCGAGCTGCCACAGCCGCTGCCCGCTCCTGCTCACCTCGGTGAGTGACCAGCGGGGACACGGGCAGCGGGAGGGACTGGAGGGATTGCAGGAACTGGAGGGATTGGAGGATCTGGAGGAGCTGGAGGGACTGGAGGA
The DNA here is from genome assembly GCA_019023105.1 of Diglossa brunneiventris. Taxonomy (NCBI): domain Eukaryota; kingdom Metazoa; phylum Chordata; class Aves; order Passeriformes; family Thraupidae; genus Diglossa; species Diglossa brunneiventris. The sequence continues at coordinate 3,170,350 of CM032365.1, read as the reverse complement.
TCTGGAGGGATTGGAGGAACTGGAGGAACTGGAGGGACTGGAGGATCTGGAGGGATTGGAGGATCTGGAGGGATTGGAGGAGCTGGAGGAACTGGAGGGACTGGAGGCTGGGGAGCGCGGGCAGCTCTTCGGAGCTCTCTCGTCCCCCCTGAGCGCAGCGAGAGGAGATGGGGAGGAAAGCAAATTTGCTATAGGTGCCAGACCTGTGAAATCACCCCGCTTTTGAGAACTCCGCCCCAAAATAAATCAGGAGCCCTGAGCAGGTTCTGGCTGCCCCTCACCCGGCACATCCCAGCCCAGAGCAGCAGAGGGGAACGTGGAGCAGAGGGGCTCCCTAGGGGCAAACCAAGCCCAAGGAAAACCCCAGAAGTGCAGCAATAGCCTGTAGGAAGCTCAGCCAGCTTTCCCCCCGGAGGACACTTGTCCCAGCTGCAGATCCAGCAGCCCCAAAGGTGCCCAGGCTCGCCCCGGGGCACAGAGGAGTCACTGCGGGTCAGGCACGGAGGGGATGCTCAGGTGGAGATGGGAAGGAGGGAAGTGTTTGGAAAATTAACCCACAAACACCAGAGGTTTATGTCCAAAAAGGAGACAGAGGAGTCCTCTTTTGGCTTTATTTGAATAAAGGGAGAGGCCATGGGGCATCCCCTGGGGTCTCTCACATTTTTGGAGGATGCAGCCTCCTTTTTATCCCAATTTCCCGGCTGCATTTCCCTTCTCTCTTTCCCCATTTCTGAGGTACTTGGGAGGTTCAGACTCCCCAAAACACCTGATACCAGAGATTCCCCTCTAATGTATAACCCTCCATTTTAATTGTTAATTCTTATGGAATTGAGGGGTTTCTCTTCCTCATTGTTTCTTTCATCTTTCAATGTCTAATTTCATTTGTCAGCAAACCTGAAGATTATTTGTAAAAGCAAATATCTTTTTCCATTCATCAATCAGGGAATCCTTCCCATTGTTTCTTTTATCTCTCAGTGCTGGTTTTATTCACCTGCAGACCCAGGGCTTGTTTGGAAAGACAAATCCACTGTTCCTCTCAGAAGGGAAATGGATAAAGCCCAGATGCCCCATTGCACTCAGCAGCCACACTTGAATTAAGATGGTTTGGGGGAGTTCCTGTCTGCACAGAAAATATTTCTGCTCTTGTTTCAAGCATCTTTCTGATGAGGGAAGGGAAAAACAGGCAGGGAGGGGTTGGTTCCTGGTTTGAAGGAGAACAGGGGCTTGGCTGAAGAAAGAGGATGAGAAAGAACTTAAACCCTCAGCCCCTTTTGAAAACAATTGTGGTCTTGTGAGGAAAATCATAAATGCATTATTTTCATAGAGATCTTCCCTCAAACACAAGCTCAGCACATCCTGAGGGGGGTGACCCTACAGCAGGGACATGACCTGCCCTAAAGCTTATCCCATTCTTGATGTAGCCTTCCTTTACAGACAGGAATGATGGACAGGAATGGGAATTCTTGGCTAAGATGTTTTTAAAGTCTTTACTTGCAAGGTACCAGGCTCTCTCACTGTAAGAGACTCTGCGCTCCTTTGCCATCTGCTTAATCAAAAAAAAAAAATTAAACTGCCTGGGGAAAAAAATATAAAAAATAAAAAGGAGCTTGTTTAAGTCAGATGAGTGTTTCTGTAAAGGAAAAACTTTGTATTTTCAATTATTTATTGCTAAAATATGAAGGAACACAAGTAAGTTCACCAGATGTTTGAAGAGACTGAAAATACAGCTTCCAAATTAAAGATGAAAAACAAACAAATAAGTGACCTAAAACAAACCTTTCTGTAAGAGAGTTTACTTTTATTCCCAGTACAAGAAGAGTGACTCCTCACACCCGCTAGGACTTTTAAATCTGTGCATTTTTGTGATGGTTTTCATACAATTCCAAAGCACCAAAAGCTCACTTGAGCTGAATTCAAGTAAATCCCCAAAGAGTTTTCATAGTGATCAACCTCACCACTGAAAGAACTCCCAACTCTTCCTCTCATACATTATTTTTTACTTTTGTGAGTAGTGATTCCCCAAGCTACTTGGAAGGAGCCAGACCTTAATGTTTGAGTGACAGGGTGAGTTTAATTTTTAAAAGTAAATTGTATTTCTGATGCAGAGGGATTAAACCCACCAAGGTTTACAGAGTTCAGGGTTTGGAGTCCAAAAAAAAATCAAGGTTTTTTTGCTATCCTGGTAGGAAAAATGTCCTGTTAGGCTGAGTTGGGATAACAGATTGTAAACCCAGAAGAGAAAGGCACCACTGCAGCTGCTCAGCTTTAAAGGAGCCACATTACTGGGAAATTCCCCTTTGTTTATAAGGGATTTTACAGCTCAAGGTTTGTTTCCTGCATCACAGCACAGAGACTTTTCTTCCATCACAGCAGTGATTTCACAGCTCTGGCACCTATAGAAAATTCCCTTTTTACACACAAGTAACAGAGCAAAGAATAAAAGATAGCACAGCAGTACTTAAAGAAAATTACATTTAAATAATGTTTTGCTAAGAGATCACATTGATGACCAATTTTTTGATATTGGCAATGTTTAGACTAGCAGGGAAAATTAATGCCATATCTGGAGGCTTTGGGATTCTTGTCAAGATGAGATTTTCCTCCAATCTCTTGGTAAAAATAATCCATATTTGGGAAATGCTATCACAAGAACAAGACTGGATTTTGTCATGGAAAAACTGACATTTAGTACAACTTTAACTAGAAAATGGAGCTGCTAAAAGAGGAGTTTCATGGAAGTCTGAGCTTACATTTGGAAGGCCAAAACATTCTTTGGATTGTGGCCATCTTCTGTTAACTCTTTTTAATATTCATGGACTGTAGGCCAAGTGTTAAAGAGAGTTGTTTAAAAAATGCCAACCAGTGTCAAAAAAAAGTCTGTGTCTATCTCCTGATAATTTCAGGTAAAGGCTGAAACTTAAACATAACAAATTTACTTAGGAAAAAAAGGAAGTAAGCACAGTGGTGTGGGGAAAATAGTTTAATTAAGTAGCTGGTTATGCTGCTTGAAGGCTACTGAAGCTACACTTCCAAACTGTCCTGGCTGGACTGACACATTGTCATTTGAGTGGGAACAACAGGCAGGTTTACCAAGTTTTTTCATTCACTTTTTATCAAAAATATTCCTTGAATATTGGCAGGCATTGAATAGGGACTGTTCCCTTACAGAGAAATAAATGAGTTTTTGAGAGGGAAATTAATCAAACTTCTAGCATGTTAGTACTTTCAACAACTCAAGGATAATTCAGGAGCAAAAAATCACTATAAACAATAAGTTTCTTAAGTACAACAGAGTGAGTAAAGGCCATCTGAACCAAAATCTCACTTTCTGCTTGAATTTATTCTGAATCAAAATCTCACTTTCTGCTTGAATTTAGTCTGATGAACAATAATTTTGTTCTTTGCAGCTCTAATTTCTTAAAAATCTATCAGCAAGAGACTTGCCAGTTTCTAGAAACTTTCTCCCACTCAGTCAGGGCTTAATAGATTGCACCTGCACTAAAGAGGCACCAGGCATCCACTTAGCATCTCCCAGCAGATTCCTGCTCCTTGGAAATGCAATACAATAACAAATCATGATTGCTGAGCCTCCCTGTAGGAAAAGCTCTTCACAGACAGCAAAATTAGGGAGGCATTTCATGGTGAGGGCAGGGTTTAGAATTTCCACAAAGCAATCCAAGGTTTTGGGCTGGTTTTTTTTTGTTTTTAAATCTGTTCTTAGTGAACTTTGTTTCGGTGTAATTAAACTGTGCAAACATTAAAGCCCATTTATTCATTATTATTGCTTTCTTCTACTGGGTTAGAGATAAGGAATGACATCAGTAGCTCCTGAAGAAAGGGCACATTAACCTGCTTTGGGGCAGGAGCTCCCCTGATCAATTCTGCAAGCTGCTTCCTAAATCCTGCCCTCAGCAGTGCCAGGAGAAGGTTTGGGAAGCAGTGAACACCATTTACTGTATTCTGCTGGTTTATTCACAGAATCCCAGAATTGTTAGGGCTAGAAGGATCTCTGGAGATCATCCAGCCCAGGCCCAAATGCAGTTCATGCATTCCATGTGCAACCAAGGAGAGCTGTCCAACCAGGCAGCTTTCTTTGCTGGTATTTTTTTCAGTTGAAGACTCAAATTTGCCTTTTTTCCCTTTATTTTGCCACACATTTAAATGGAAGTACGTGGGGGTGAAGATCAGTCATCCCAGCTTCTTACATCAGCTCCTTGCCTTGGCCATGCCCCTGCACTTAAACACACCTGAGGAGCTGGAGACAAAGACACAGACTGGGATGTACCCACTTTCCAGACACGCTGGTTTAACTTCCACGAGGCAGTTTCTGTCCTCAGCATCCATGGAATCATTTCTGTCCTCAGCATCCATGGAATCATTTCTGCCCTCACCATCCATGGAATCATTTCTGTCCTCAGCATCCATGGAATCATTTCTGTCCTCAGCATCCATGGAGCAGTTTCTGTCCTCATCATCCATGGAATCATTTCTGTCCTCAGCATCCATGGAGCAGTTTCTGTCCTCATCATCCATGGAATCATTTCTGTCCTCATCATCCATGGAATCATTTCTGTCCTCAACATCCATGGAATCATTTCTGTCCTCAACATCCATGGAATAATTTCTGTCCTCAACATCCATGGAATCATTTCTGTCCTCAACATCCATGGAATAATTTCTGTCCTCATCACCCATGGAATAATTTCTGTCCTCCTCACCCATGGAATCATTTCTGTCCTCAACATCCATGGAATCATTTCTGTCCTCAACATCCATGGAATAATTTCTGTCCTCAACCTCCATGGAATCATTTCTGTCCTCAACATCCATGGAATAATTTCTGTCCTCATCACCCATGGAATAATTTCTGTCCTCCTCACCCATGGAATCATTTCTGTCCTCAACATCCATGCAATGATTTCTGTCCTCAGCATCCATGGAATCATATCTGTCCCCAACACTCAGGGAGCCATTTCTGTCCTCAGCATCCATGGAATAATTTCTGTCCCCAACACTCAGGGAGCCATTTCTGTCCTCGTTCTCAGGAGATGCTCGAGGGCTCTGTGAGCTGTGAGCAGCTGCCACAGAGGAATTGTCCTGGCAGAGCCTGAAGGATCCAGGATCACAGCACTCCCCAGGTGCTCCTGTCTCCTCTGCCTATGGATGCTGCTGGCACCAAGGACACAGCTCCTCTCCCAGCACCCACCTGTGAGTAAAGCCCAGGCAAGAAGGAATTTGACCTCTCACAAGGCAGCACAAATCATTTGAGCTTAAACCCTGATTACTGGAATAAAAAGGATAAAGTTAAATGAAGTATTGCATCACTGAGTTTCAATAGGAAATGCTGATTATTGAACAGTCTGTTGCATTGTATTGCCCTGGTCATGTTTGGAGTTATGAGGGTGAGAAATCCCACGCATACCTCAGTGCTAGTTGTGTAAATACTTTGAGCAAATATATCCACAGTCTCGATTTCCTTCCTTATTGCTTTAGGAGATTTACCAGAACATAGACAAGCTATGAAATGGCACAGAATGTGTGTCACCCTCACAGACATTTTTCATCAACGGACAGGAGGCAGAATTTGGTCAGTTATCATTTGCTCCAAGACATGAAATATTATTAATCAATCCTGTACTGTGGATCAATACATGAAGTTAGCAGTTGGGAAGTAGAAGATGCTTATTAATCCTGAGAAATCCTAATATTTTGCATTTGATCTCAAATAGCCCTGGCATCTTTAAATGTTTGAAATCTGTGTGAGCCTAAATTGTGTAGGAAGAGATTACTCATTACCTATAATTTGAACGACTGCCTACTGACTGCCAACTGCTGGATTCTCAAACTGTTGGAGGCTGTAAATAAGCACTGGCTTGTTTAAATTATTTAGTACAAAATATGTTAATATTGCTTTTTACTAGCACATTTTAAATTGGTTTGCCAATATGGAGCTTATGTTATAGTTCACGATCAGCTGTTTAATGAGATATGATGAATTAAAATTGCGAGGAATTAAATTTCTTCTTCAGATTGTGGGATCTGAAATAGATAAAGCTCTATGAAAACTGTTTGGGATTGGTTAGTGGGGTTTCCTAAAACACAAATTACCTGTATGTAAATGTCACTGTCATATTTTCTGGAAAAATCCCTTCACCAGGATTTCTTCTCCTGGGAAGCTCAGAAGCCTCAGAGAAAAAGAAAAACAATATTATCTCATTTGCTTCTCCCTGGTTTGCTGCCTTGGAATGTGGTTGGAGATTATTTATCCAACTGGTCATTGTTTGATCGGTTTCATGTGAATTGTTTTAGCTTAATGACCAATCACAGCCAGCTGTGTCAGACTCTGGAGAGGAGTCACGAGTTTTCATCATCATTCTTTTTAACCTTCTGTCTGTATCCTTGCTCTATTCTTTAGTACAGGTTTAGTATAGCATTTCTTTAATATGTTACAAATAACATACAATAATAAACTAGCCTTATGAGAACATGGAGTCAGATTCCTCATCTCTCACCTTGTCCTAGGGACCCAGCAAACTCAACACGTAAAGTGTCTTAAAAATTTGTTATTTAGGAAAGCTCTAAAAGGGACAGTGCTAAACTGAGGCACAAATTAACTTTATTATCTTATTACTACAGTGACTGAGTAGGTTTTTGGTTTTTTTTTTTCTCTAGTTCTGGAAATAAAAATCCCCAAGCAGCCCAAAACGTTTTCACCCAGGAGTGCAAACCATGACTGAACGTCCAAGGCCTGGACGCCCACTCCGATTCTCCCTCACCAAAAAGATGTCCAACAACACAACAGAGGCCTCCAGCAACGCTCCCCGAGCCCTCCTAGGCCTGTTCCTGGGAAGCATCTCCCTGATCACCATTGTCATGAACATCCTAGTGCTGTGTGCCGTGAGAACAGAGAAGAAGCTGCAGACCGTGGGTAATTTATACATCGTGAGCCTCTCCATCGCCGACCTGATCGTGGGGGCGGCCGTCATGCCCCTCAACATCGTGGACCTGCTGAGCCCCCAGTGGCCCCTGGGGCTGGCAGCCTGCTTGTTCTGGCTCTCCATGGATTATGTGGCCAGCACAGCCTCCATTTTCAACCTCTTCATCCTGTGCATGGACCGGTACCGCTCGGTGCAGCAGCCGCTCCGGTACCTCAAGTACCGCACCAAGATGAGAGCCTCGCTGCTCATCCTGGGCGCCTGGCTGCTCTCCTTCACCTGGCTCATCCCCATCCTGGGCTGGCACGTTTTTGCCAACAACGGGCACAGGACGGTGGAGGAGAGCAAGTGTGAGACGGAGTTCTTTGAGGTCACCTGGTTCAAAGTGCTGGCGGCCATTCTCAACTTCTACCTGCCCTCGCTGCTGATGCTGTGGTTCTACTGCAGAATCTTCAGGGCTGTTCGAAGGCACTGCCAGCACCGAGAGCTCAGCAACGGGTCCTACTGGTCCTCCGTGGAAAAAACCACCACTCCTCAGACCAAGGCGAAGGATGAGAAAAATACCTGCCTCCAGGAGCAAGTCTTAGGTGGGAACACCCCCGGTGCAGACAAGCAAAGCTCCCCAGAGCCCCAAAAAGTGGAGGCAGAGCTTCATTTCAGCCATCCTGACAGGGCTTCAAAGGCCCTGAGTAACGGGAAGGTCCTGAAGTGGAGCTGTTTCTCTCTCGCCACAGCCAAGCCTGGCTTGGATAAAGCAGGGAAGAGGGGGGTGTGTGCCACGAAAACACCTGGGAATAAGGAGCAGCGTGGCTGCCAGGACAGTGACTCCAGCGGGGCATCAGACAACCACACCTTCACCGAGGCGGCCCCACAGGGACAGCCCGGCCCCAGAGGAGCCTGCTGTCCTCAGGGAAGGACAGAGCACAGGGAGTCCAGGGGAATGACATTCCTGAGGAAAACCTGGCACACCCTGCACAGGCACTCCAGGAGCATCCACCGGCACGGGAACAGGGAGAGGAAGGCGGCCAGGCAGCTGGGGGTGATCATGGCAGCCTTCATGCTCTGCTGGATCCCCTACTTCGTGCTGTTCATGGTGATAACGTTCCACGACCACAAACAGCTCTCAGAGCTGCACAGGGTCACCATATGGCTGGGCTACATCAACTCCACCTTAAACCCGTTCCTCTATCCCCTCTGCAACCAGAATTTCAAGAAGACTTTTAAAAAGATCCTTCACATTCATTGATGCTGGTCTGGGGTTTTGGAGCTCAAGTGCAGCTCAGGAGTTTGACCAAACAAAGTGTTCCAGTTCCAGGGGATGGGTACAGTGAAAGACTTTGGCAAACTGTAACCTGTAAAAGTGGGAAACGTGCATTTAATAGTTTTAACATATTTGAAGAGCAACTTCAGGTCAAGAATCTGAAAAACTAAAGGTCAGAACATGAACTGTTACACTGTTGTCAGCCTTTTACCATTTGAGACCGCCGCTTCCATCACAGAAATGGAGACACAAATAAACCTCTCCAGTGATTTTAAATTATTCAGCTACAGAAATCACATTTCTGTCATTGGCCAAAACCATTTTTCTCTTTCAACTTACTCCATTAAACACATTGCTTGTGAAGTGAGATTTGCAAGTGGAGGTACTTTGCACAGTCAAAGAAAGAACTCGCACCTGTTTAAAAAACTCCCCTATTTATTGATAGCTTCCTCCAAAGCACAAACTTTTCATCAAATGTCAAGTTTTAGTGTGTATCCTACTGTATCTCTTTGATATCATGCTTATATTAACTGTACATTAACTTTCCTGAAAAAAAGTAGAATTTTTATGTCCCAAAAGAGTTTTCATGCTCAATATCTGTCACCATCTGCTCCAGAAGGGTGTGCTGCTGTTTCTAGACTTGCACAATATATTTGATTATACATGAAATATGTTGACCTTTTTTACCCTTTGTATTTAATTGTATTTCATAAATCTTGCTGTTGAATATTTCAGGACAAAAACACAACAATTAAAACTCAGCCTTGGAAAAGAAACCAAGAAGTTGTTGAAGTACAACTGAAAGCCGGGCTGGCCTTGATGTTACAAAGAAAAAATAAATTCCTCTCATTCCTTTTGTTATGCTGCTGAATCTCCCACATTCTGAACAGTTTCTTAATTGTATTTAAAAGATTCAATATTAAATAAAGCCCTAATAGATCTGCATTTTAATACATTGGGGAAATATGCTAAAGGAATAAACTTAAATTAAGGCTATATCAGTGTATTATGCAAGGTTCAGAGATTAATTGACTTTGGTTTCAAGTTGCACACAGGAAAAACTGCAATTAGGAAACTTAAATCTAGGAGAAATAAGGCAAAATGCAGAGAGAGAACATAAAACCAACAAAATTCTTTGCAGAATTCAGACAACTTTTTCACTGCAGGAGGAACACCTGCACAAGTAGTAAAATGCACCTTTTTGGAGTAGAGAGCAGAACCTTTTGAAACACAGGCTCTAACCCCTGGCCTTCCACAAACAATTGCTGAGGTTCACAGCCATTGAATTGTTTTATTCTATTCTGATTTGTAACAGCAATTCTGGCCAAAATGGATGGTAATTTAGATGATCCCTGAGGAAATAAAAGTCAGCCACAGTTATTAGTGCTGAAAAACACATTTACCTAAGGGCTGCTGAGAGTTATCAAGAAATCTGCCCTGTTGCTCATGAAAATTGCCTTTTCTGACCTTAAAATGTATTCACACATGACAAAACCCCAGCAAGATCATTGAAAATTGGTCTAAAAATGATGGTGACTGTAACAACAAAAACCTTTGGTAAACATAAAGAACATTCAAATAGCTAAATCCAGGAAAATAAAGATGCCTAAATAATTTTTTTAATCTCAAGCCATTTTACCCATGATCTTTGTGCAACTGTGTTAACAGCAAAGACAGGGGATTTGTGATAACAAATTTTACAGGTATTAGATAACAATAAACAGGGAAATTGGACAGTACCTATTTTAAATAGCAAGTACCTAAGGAAATTTTTGAGTTTATTTCACTGAACAGGCAGTTCCAGTGGCTCTGGATGTGAGGGAAGCAGAGGAAAGCAAATTATGGTAAGAAATGGAGAAACCTCCCACCAACGTGGGGCAAGGCTCGAGAGAATATTTCGGGTGTGGTTTCCTGTAAAATGCTTTCAGTGTTTTCCAGTTCACAGCCAAGGTCAGAGCACACAGAGCTTCAGAGAACACAATGAGAGTCTGGGGATTTCTTGTGAAAAACACGTTCACTCTCCTGTGTGTGAAAAATGCCAATCACTTGTTTTTAAAATTTTAAAAGTTTAATAGTAATAAAATGGTTATAAAAATAGTAATATAATTAGAGGAATAGTAATTTGGACAGTTTGGATTAGGACAATATGAGACAATAAAACAAAGTTACGGATGTCCAGGTTCCGGGTCCTTTCGCAGCATTAGTTCAAAAAAGGACCCACGTTAATGGAGGATTAACCCTTAAAAACAATAACCTGTTGCATATTCATACATCTCATACATGATGCATAAATTCCATTCAAACACAGGATTCTGTCTAGGCCTCATCAACTTCTCCCTCTTAATCCCAACTGGTGTCTTCAGGGCTGAGCAAGGCAGGAAAAAGTTCATTTCTTCTGATAGGAGAGCAATAAATTCTCTTTCTCTGAAAGATTTAGGTGTCCTGTGGCTGCTATCTCAGTGGGAGTACTTCATTCCTCTCTTTAAAAAAAAGTATCCTACATAGCAGAGTTTCTATTTTAACATTATGTTATAACCCAAAACTGTATTTAACACACTACTAAAAATATTGTACAGCATAGCTTTCTAACACAACACATATAATATTCATTTTAATATTTGCAAAAAGCCAATCATAAAATACGCATTTTTCACATGAGAAAATTTAAAAAGTTTAATAAAGGACAATAGGAGCATTGAGCAAAGGTTATTATAGCTGGGTGCATTGTGGCACTCAGCCAAGAGCACACTTGCTGTTTTGGAAACAGCCTTTATTTACAATTTCTATTGCATCAGCCTGTTACATATTCACAATTAATTATTTGTAAACTTTCCACCATAGTAAACTTTCCCCTAAACTAATGTTCCAAGACCTGATTAGCATGGCTCCTCCTTGGTTCCACCTTTTTAGAGCACGTGTACTCCTTGGTTGTGGTTTTGGTCCATTCTTGTCACATCCAGTACAGGAATGTGCCCTCTGTTGACGGAGTGACCAAAGTATCCTTCGTCTCTTCAAAAAGGAAATAAGCTCAGGGGTTTCTTTCCTCAATTAGTGAAAAAGACACCTCATAGGACCTGGGACACTTCACTCGACTTAAGGATAGCCAAATGGACAGGAGCCAAAAAGTCCCAAGAGCAATTTACTAGAAAAAGAAGGGAACAAAGAAACTAATGGCTTTTGTGAGGTGTTTTACCAGAAAAAGAACCTCTGGCACCTGGCTCGGTTTTTCTCTGTAAAGAGTTTTGTTGTTTTGCCTTTTATTAAAACTTTTTGTTTCCAACACTGCCACAGAAGCCATCCTGCTGATCTTATGCCTTCTGAGGTAGCTGAGCTACCTTGGGTATCGAATAGATCTCCAAGAGCTTATGAGACCTGGCTCGAGGAGACCCCTATTTCACTCCAGTTACGGGCTTTGGTCCATAACTCTCCACATTCTTGGTCCAAAATATGGTCCATATTTTCTTCGGAGGTTGCTGACAGTTGGCAGACCTGTTCAGGTGCTCATTGGATGTTATCCCACCCAAGCAGGTTTTTAAGCACGCTGATATCAGCTATTTCACTAAGCTTATTTAACAACAGAAATAAAAACCGTATCTTTACAACAAAGTTACTTTAACACTACACATACAAAATCCATTTTAACACTTGCGAAAAGCCAGTATTATACTATGTATCTATGACAAAGGTGTGCTGGTTTACAGCACAGACAGCTCGGAGCGCTCCGTGGGTCGGCAGGGACACCTGGCGGGGCAGCACCGAGCCCGGGATGCCGCGGCCAGCCGGGAATTCCACCGCGCTCTCCCACACCGGCAGCACATGCTGCGGACAGGAGGGGGAACAGCAGTGCAGGCGCACGTTGGGCATTCTCCCACCATGTAAAATGGAATTGCATTAAATTATTAAATTTTCTGAGGGCTCTGCTGCGTGCCGGGGAAGTAGGAGCAGCACGAGGCAGCGGACACACGGACGGCAGCGGACACACGGACGGCAGCGGACACACGGACGGAACCGGACACACGGAAGGCAGCGGACACACGGACGGCTTCGAGCGCTGCGGGACGCGGGCCCGCCCGACTGCCCCGAGGCGGGGGATGCTGCCGAGGGCGGGCGGGCACAGCCGCAGCCCCCGGGACCGGGACTGGGACCGGGATGGGATGGGGACGGGAATGGGGATGAGGATGGGGATCGGGATGGCGAAGGGGACGGAGATGGGGATGGGGACAGGGATGGGGACAGGGGATGGGGATGGGGACAGGATGGGGATGGGGATGAGGATGGGGATCGGGATGGCGAAGGGGACGGGGATGGGGATGGGGACGGGGATGGGGACAGGGATGGGGATCCCACCGGGATCGGGATGGGGAAGGGGACGGGGATCGGGACGGGGATCGGGATGGGGATGGAGACGGGGACGGGGATGGGGATGGGGACGGGGATGGGGATAGGGACCGGGACCGGAACCGGCCCGCCCAGCGTGGCTCGCACGCCATCACCCCGCGCCGCCCGCCCGTCACTCGCCGCCGCTGCGGTAACATCAGCGCTGTGCGCCGGCCGGGGATGCCGGAAGTGCGGAGCGAGCGGCGCAGCCGGTAAGGGCCAGCGGGGATGGGGCGGGCGGGTCCTGCCGGCACCGGTATCGGCACCGCCACAGCCCCCGGCACGGCCCCCAGCACAACCCTCGGCGCTGCCACTGCCGGGTCACAGCCCCGGCACGGTCCCCGCCGTGCCCCTTGCAGCCCGCGGTCGGGTGTGCCCGGGCCTCACCGGTCCCCCGGGCTGCAGTCAGGCGTACGCGAGGCGGGGACTGCCCCGTGCCGGGCCAGGGCCGTGTCACTGTGCGGGGCCGCTCCCGTGTCAGTGTGCGGGGATGGTGCCAGGTCCATGTTCGGTCCCAGTGCCGGTGCTGTGTGGGTCCTCTGTCAGTCCCGTATCGCTGTGCGGGTCCCGGTGCCGTGTGGCTGTGCGGGGCTGGGCCCATGGCAATGTGCGGGGATGGAGCCATGTCTGTGTTCGGTCCCGGTGCCGTGTAGGTTCTCTGTCAGTCCGTGTCGCTGTGCGGGGCCGGTCCTGGTGCCGGTCCCGGTGTCCTGTCGCTCTGCTGTTCTGGTGTCAATGTACGGGGACGTGCCATGGCCATGTTCGGGGCCAGTCCCGGTACCGTGTGGCTGTGCCGTGTCCGGTCCCGGTGCCGTGTTGGACCTCTGTCCGTCGTGTCGCTTTGTGGGGCGGTGCTGGTCCCGGTACCGTGTGGCTGTGCCGTGTCCGGTCTCGTTCCCGTGTGTCCGTGCCGTTTCCGTGTCCGGTCCCGGTCCTGTTCCCGTGTGGCTGTGCCGTGTCCGTGTCCGTGTTCGATCCCATTCCCGTGTGGCTGTGCCGTGTCTGTGTCCGTGTTCGATCCCATTCCCGCGTGGCTGTGCCGTGTCTGTGTTCGGTCCCAGTCCCGTTCCCGTGTGTCTGTGCCGTGTCCGGTCCCAGTGCCGGTCCCGGTGCCGGTCCCGGTGCCCATCCCGGCTGTGTCTCTGTCCGCAGGGCCGCGCTCCCGCCGGGCCATGGCCGCAGCAGCCCCGGGCCGTGCCGGGCCGGGCCGGGCCGGTTCGGTGCCGCTGCAGTTCGCTCCGTTCAGCAGCGCGCTGGACGCGGGCTTCTGGCACGAGCTGACCCAGAGGAAACTCAACCAGTACCGGCTGGACGAGACCCCCAAGCTCATCAAGGGCTACTACTACAACGGTGAGCACCCACCGAGCCACCGGGCTCTGCCAATTCCACCGGGCTCTGCCAATTCCGGCCTCTCCTGATGCTCCTCTCAGCCTATTCCGCTCCTCTGGCACATTTCAGATGTTTCTGAAGCACTAGAAAGAGTGGCTGGGAGTTTTGTATGTTTCACTGTAATTTACAGCAACAGAAAATGGAAATAACCCCAATGTTTCGGTTTAAAAGGAGTTTTGTTGCTGCTTTTTTGCCCAGGTGATCCTTTGGGTTTGCCAGCTCGCTTGACACTGGAGTTTAGTGCCTTTGATATGTAAGTACAGGCTGGGGTTTGCCTTCATTTGTGTGTGAAGACACATTCCTGACATGAAATTGATACATTAGTTAGAGAAACTCTACGTGAGAATAGATAACTCTACTTGAGAATAGATAACTCTACATGAGAATAAATAATTGTAAGTGAGAATAGATAACTCTATGTGAGAATAAATAATTCTACATGAGAATAAATAATTCTATGTGAGAATCAATAATTCTGCATGAGAATCAATAATTCTGCATGAGAATCAATAACTCTACATGAGAATCAATAACTCTGCATGAGAATAAGTAACTCTGCGTGAGAATCAACAACTCTACATGAGAATAAATAACTCTACATGAAAATAAATAAATAAATAACCTTTTTACCACAAATTTTTGTTCTTACAGTCACCATCCTTTTTAGACCAATTTTCAATGACCTTTGTCATGTATTAGTACATTTTAAGGTCAGAAAAGGCAATTTTCTGAATAAAGAAATAATGAACTTTATAGCAGTGGAGGGACTGCTTTGAGTCAAAAAAAATAACTCCTTCTGGCTGGATTTAAATATTCTGAATTTTCAGATTCACTCACTTTCTGCATGTATGTTTACATAAAATACCATTTTTCCCCCATTTCCTCAGCTTTTTGCATTAGGGAGGTGTTTTTAGTCATTTGATTCCTTCCCTTATAACCTAATTAGGATTTCAAATAGTTTTTACTGTCCCTGATTGTTACACTGTAATCTTTTCCAAAGGGTTTATCTGTTATCTCTGGAAAAATACCAGGTTTTGAGAGCAGTGTTAAAGGAGGCAATGAAATCAATCAGATTTTTAAATTAAGGGAATATTATAGGGTTTTACCTAATTTATCTCAAAAATAAAATACTGATTGCGAAGAGCAGCTTCTCCAGCTGATGATGTTACAAACTACAGAAACTGCTCAATCGTTGTGTGGTTTGGGTTTCCTTTGGGATGTGTTTTAAGCATCAAATTTTAACTCACTCTTTATGTGAGTACAGAACTGGCATCTAAAGTTCAGCCTAAATGACTTTTTCCCAGTGCAAATCCCATTTGTCACAGGTAGCTTCTGTTTGAACAGCATTTAAAAGCTTCAATCCCTGATTTCGTGTCACTCTGCTTGGGGAGAACACAAATGCCAGATGTGTTTTTGAAGCCATGATGGAGATGTGTGTTTGCACTAGTTGTTATTCCATCAATCCATGGTCATAAAGATAAATAATTAATATTTTAGAATTATATCTTATTATATATAATATCTATATATAATATATATATGTTATATAAAATATATGTTATATAACATATATAATATACTATAATAATAATATTATATAAGTAAATAATGTATGATATATTATATATAAAATAATACAATGCATAGTATTATATATATATTATATATTTATATATAATACTTACATTAATATATAAAATTATATTTATATATCATGCTTATATTAATATATTAAATTACCTATTACTATATATAATATTCCTATATAATATCTATATTTTATATAGATATAATGTACATTATATAAAATATAAATATATATTAATATTGGATATAATATATATTTTTAATATCGAGAGTATATTGTATATAATATATATACATACTATAGAGAAAAAATATCATCTATAGTATTATATATGTTTATATAAAATATATAATATTTATATTAATAGATAAAATTATAATTAATATCTAGTATTTTTATTAATATATAAAAATTCTAAATTAAATAAATAAATAAATTTAATTTATATTAATTTTGTTGCTGTGTCTCATCTGATAATTGAAGTTAACACCATAAGATGGATACTGCTGCTGCTGACTGTGTTAATTCCCAGAGTTTTCCTTCTTTTTCCCAGGAATGCTTCAATACCAGCACGTTGCTGTCCTGCTTTTGGAACGTTGTATAACACCAACACTTTGAGACTTTCAAATCCTGTGATAAGAAAGCACTTCTGGACAAGAAGCAAATGAGGTGAGATTTAAAATCAACTCACTGAGTGTTTTCAAATCCTTTCTACCCTTGAAGTGCTTCACACTCTGCCCCAAATTTGGAGATACTCCAGTCCTGGTTAGCCTCAGGATTTAGCTTATTCTGGATGGAAGAGTTTGGTGTTTGCTTTTTACTGTTCTCTACTCAAGATTTAATTTAATTATTGATAACTAATTCTACATGAAGAACTCCATCACATTTTAAACTCTGCAATGCTCTTGGAGCTGCCAGGGACTTAAATTCTGTAGAGCACATATTTAAAATTTGTCTTCATACCCAAAAACCAGCAGTGCCTGGTTTAAACATCAGATTACTGCAATTTATCTGTGTGACAGAGATGGGGAAGAGCCACAGGAGCAAGAAGCCTGAGATAAAGCACGAAAAAGATGGGTGAGAGGGGCTGGTCTGCCTGCACTGTCAGCAGTTAATTCAGTGTCATGGCCTGGGGAGAGGTGAAAGTCAAATTAAAGATGCTTTACTTTGACCTCTCCTTGATTGCTTTAATTACTTACCTTGAATAACAAAGTTTTTATGCATATCTTCACTCCAGACTAGGAATTTTTGCATTCCTGTGGCCTTGTAATTCCCTGTTGTCTGACCTTTAAAATCCTTTTTCCATAGATAGTTGTATGAATAAATTCAGTTAAAAAAAAAAAATCAGTGAATGTTTATCTCCAAACTTTAAGGCAGCTAGAAGAATTACAGATTTTTGCAGTTGTTTCATGTTCTCTTGGTGTTTCTCTGCCCTTTTCTTCCTCCTTGTCCCCACAATCCATGGCAGATTGGGAATCAATCAAATCTGGAGCTGCCCTGGAGAACCCAATGCTCCAAACAGGTTCCTGCTGCTGACATTTGCAGTGAGTACAGAGAATTTGTGTCTCCTGCTTGTAGTGGAAGTAGTGAAGTAGTTTTTTTTGGAATATTCATATATTTTCTATTCATAATAATGCTGCATAATAATTTTTATATTATTTTCTACAAATGTATAAGATTACCTGATGGCCTTACAGGGATCAGTAGAAGTAGAGCAGCTGTTTCATGTTTAATTAATTGAAAGCTTTACTAAATGCTCCAGCTAACAAAGCCTGAAGGATTGTACACACATTGTCTGTTTAATTCTTAAATAAAAACATACAGAGAATGGAAGTCTTTAGTATTTTTATGATTTTCTAAAATCATTGTCAGTTAAAGACCCTCTAGTTCCCATGGTTAAAATCATAAACCATTAATTTTAATTAGTATTATATAATTTATTTTGATAGATCACTTTATTACCTAATTTTACTTCTTCTTTTTCTCTAGGATTTAAAGAAATATCATTTCTATTACTGGTTTGCTACCCTGCTCTCTGCTTCCCTGATGGAATTGAGATCACTCAGAAGCCTGTCTGTCTTGGGGACAAGTTCTCACTAAATCAGGTATTCAAAATCCTAAAGATTGTGAATTCTGCAGTACTGAGAACTTCTGTGAGCTTTAAAACTCAATATTGTCATCACATCCTGAATTAATTGGAGGCTCTGATTTCTTTTAAAAACTTCACTTTTTTTTATTTCCATGTGGTTTTTTATTTACCTTTTGTTCTATGATTTGTTTAAATTATCTCAGTTCAGGTGCAGATATGGCAAACAGTTCTTGAAGAGTTGATTATGCTAAGCTATATATTTTATATTTATTTTTGAGATATATATGTTAAGCTATATATAAAAATGAAAATTAATATGTAGTTATGGATGTAGCTTTGGTTTTGAAACTCATTTTAAAAAGCCTTTATAAAGGGGCATCCCTGAGTGAGCCAACTCACTAAAATGACAAAATTTTTAATAAAATGCATGTTAGACAAGAAAATTAAGTTGTTTTTTAAATTTTTTTAGGAAAAAAATTAAACAAATTTAGTTTCTTTCATATTACAGTGCAGAATGTTTAAAACTGTTGGTTCAGTTGTGTTTGCACTTTCAGATCCAAGCCCTGCAGAAAGCCTATGATGACCTCTGCCAGGAGGAGGGGTGACAGCCCTGCCATACTTTTTAATCAAGTATCATGATAATTCTGTCATGATATCCCTGCTGAAAAAGTGGGATGGCTTCTTTCAAGACCAAGGAGAAAAGGTAATGAGAATTTATATAATTTATACAATTAAATGTTTAATCTGTGAATGGTTTTGAGGCTTTAATACTGAACTGAGCATGGTGGTTGTCCTGAGGGTGGCTGTAAAGTGATTTTTGTGCTGTTTTCCCTTTGATTTGTCTCTTGCTGCCCTGTGCCCTTTCACTTTTTGGTCATCCCAAAATCAGTGCAGAATTTTGGGTTGGGAGCAAGGCTTCAGTTGCTGCCCTTCCCTCCTAATTGTGTTTTTAAAGTAATGAAAATGCATTTACTGAACTGAACATCCAGTGTCCCTGAAGATCCAAACTGAATAAATCTCAAAGCTGTGGCAAAAGCTTGAGGAAAACCTGGTGTGATCGTGGATTAAATATTTATAAACATGCAAAATGTGTCTGTAGGCCTGCCCTGTCAGAAGTTTTATTTAAAAATGCCAAATAAGCTTTGCATGACTGTGGATGGAGGAGTTCTCAATTGAACAATTTGATTTGCAGGTGACAGTTGGAGTTTATGATCCTTGTAATTTATCCCAGTATCCAGGATGGCCACTGAGAAACTTCCTGATCCTGGCAGCCCACAAATGGTACCTATTTATTCTTTCCACCAGGATTAATTATTAGTTGATATTAAATGAGATAATTTTCTCCATGGTATTTCACTCATACATCCACCTGAGATTTTGTTTTTCCTTGATATTCACTTAGAGTGATTCTGATTTTGTGCATTATTCTGTTTTTACTTCTGTCAATCACAAATTTCTGTTAATCCTAATATGGATGCATTTACCTGGAAATGCCAGCTTCACACCCTGCCAGTACCCTCCAGCTGTGTAAAATCTTATTTAAAATACTCTGTGAATTTAAATAATTAATTAGTGTCAAGTAATAGCAGACTTGCACTTTAAAATCAGATATTAATAGGTTTTCTCCTTGCACCACTTGAATTTTTTTTGT